>JAODAL010005036.1:0-148493 GCA_025379985.1 Phyllomedusa bahiana
GTTTTTTTTTTTCCTTGGCTGTTAATCGGTGCTGAAAAAAGGGCCAAGAGACTTAAAAACGACCTGTGAACATGTGTTTTTGCTACCGTGAGCTCACCCCCACAAGGCTATAATTAATGTTTTTCCCCGGGCGGGGAAAGATGTGAATGTGAGCATGCCTATTTGTTAAACTAAAATTTTCATCCATGTTTCAAATTTGAATTTAATTTAGCAGTGTATAAAAATGCACCCATTCTTGGGAAACACATGCTTTTTCTTCAATGGATGCTTTTTCATTGCGTAATTGATGCAACTGAAAAACCCAAACATTCAGTAAAGCATGCTAATTCCTTTTGTTTAGAAAGGCTACGTTACACAACTGGGATTCACGTTGATTTTGCGGCAGATTCAGTATTCTGAATCCGCCGAAAATCCAACTGTACCCAGTGCGATTGGCGAAATAAAAAATATGTGCTATAGTCTACACGGATGGATGTTTTTTAATCGATTTTGAAACCTGCTGTATCCCGCGGTTCTGGGGCGTTTTCCCCGTAATTCAGTGTGCAGGGCCGATGGCAAATCCAAAACCGCTGGGGTTTTTTTGCACAAACTGCCCCAAAAACCGCGGTCCAGGAATGTTAAAATGCCGTAATTTTGCGGGGAAACAGTTTACTGTAACCTTTTTAATTGGTCTTCTCCCTGATAAAGCAGCAAGGCACATCTTTCATCCTTTCACTCTAGGATACAGTTTAACCCCTTTCCCACCACAGGGATTTCTGTTTACATCGCGTTGGTTTTTTTCTCCCCACCTTCCAAGAGTCATAACTTTTTTGTGAGGTAGAATGATTTTAAAAAAAAAGCACAATTGCGTCATTTCTGGGTGTTGAGGCTGTTTTTATGGATTTCACTGTGCAGTATAACTTATATGTCATTGTACCATTCCGGTGATACCAAATTTTGGTACTTTTTAAAAAATCTTAAGTTTGGGTTGCAGTCGTTTTCTGCAACCTATAACTTTATTTTTCTCCATTTATAGACCCAAAGGGTGCGAGGGGGGGTTTTTTAAGGGACTAAAGTGTTGCTTTCGCTCATTCCATTTTGGGATATGTGCAATTTTTTTTATCATTTTTTATTCCATTTGTTCAAGGACACGAAATGACAGAAAAAAATGTTTTTGCCTTGGGTTTTCTTTTCCTATGGAATGCACTGTGTGGTTTAAATAATGTTATATTTTAATAGAATGGACTATCACTATATTTTTAATAATTTATTTTACCTATCTAGGGGAGGACGATCGCTGGTACACTATGCTACAATAGCGATATATTGCAGAAAAAAATTTTAAAAAAGCTACTTTTTATTGATCTTGCCTGAGGGGGTATACCAATCTAATAAAGCACAAAAGGGCAATGCGCATTCATGCATGGTGTCCACTAGGTTGGACTCTATGCTGTGATGCAGCCTACAGCTGGCTGTGACGTCTCTTGCCTGTGACGCGATGTTTTGGGGGAAGGCACGCCCCCTTTCTCAAGCGTACGGCAGGTTCCAGGTAAGCGCTATTTATACACATCTCTAGTAGTCTCAGGTTACATACAAAACATTAAAAAAAAAACGAAGCTGGGAGAACATTATCTAAAAACAACATTATTACACTAATGGTTAGTTTATTAGAACCTTAATTTGTGGGTATAGGATTGGAAAAGCATTTAAATTGCTTTTATCATGGCTTAAATTTTATATCCATTAAATAATGGCTCTACCAAAATCCCAAAGGGGAGGGGCAACAGTTGTAATGGATAAGGCTAAATACATCGATGAGGCTATTAACCAACTAGGGGACTCTAAAGTATATGAGAGAATAGACAAGGATCCTACATCTCAGATAAAGACTATGATAGATATGGTGATAACTGAAGCGGAACATATAGGTACAATCGATAAAAAAAACAAGCCACACACTGAAGGTTGATCATCCCAGAGTGCCCCTACTTTATCTAGTTCCCAAGATACACAAATCCCTAGACAACCCCCCATGTAGACCAATATTGTCAGGGGTCAGCTCGGTGTTCCAACCCATTGCTACCTTCGTTGACGGTTTCCTACATGACATAGTCAAAAAATTACCTCGCTGCCTCAAAGACACAAGCCAGTTTCTTACGGAACTCGAGGGTGCCGATGTGAGTGGTGTCACCTCTGCACTCTCGATGTTAAAAGTTTATACAGTAACATCTCACATAAGGAAGGGATACAAACCATTAGACAAAAACTATGCAATAATCCAGATTTGTCTAACAGAATGATTGCATTTCTGTTGGAACTACTGGATATAATATTGACTAAGAACTACTTCAGATTTGGCCAGGAATACTACTGGCAACGCCAGGGAGTTGCCATAGGCTCGCCGGTAGCTCCTAGCCTGGCCAATATCTATATGGAATCCTTTGAGACTGAGCACATCGTCCATAGCCAGTGGAGCCGTAACATCAAACTTTGGCTCCACTATGTCGACGACGTGTTCATTCTATGGGGCGGTACAGAATATGAACTTGAAGATTTCGTTAGATCTATTAATTCTATCCACCCATTGATTGAATTCTCCCTTACTAAAGATCGTCATTGTGTAAGCTACTTAGACGTTTTGGTATCTATTAAAGAGGGCCAAGTAAATACCACCTTATACCATAAAGAAATAGACCGTAACAATCTATTACACAACAAAAGCCAACATGCCCCCAATGTACTAGGTGCCATCCCGAAGGGACAGTTTATGCGACTAAGACGCATATGTTCAACTGACTCAGACTATAATGAGAACATGATGGGCCTAGACGAGAGATTCGTTGAAAGGGGCTATAATTGAGAACAAATACTCAAAATTGGGCTAGAGATAGGTCAGTGTACGAGACAAGAACTTCGGACTAAAAGAACAAAAAAAGAAGACCAAAGAATAGGGTATTCGATGGTCTTTGATTGCCACTCTAAATTAATTACAACAACTATACGTAAATATTGGCACATTTTACAGAATGACCCGAAATATGGTAATCTTTTCCGTGACTACCCTAAGTTTATCTATCAAAAAGGGAAGACCATAGGCAACCACATAGTACACTCAGACATACAAATAAAGAAAAAATCACATCAAACATTTTTAGACACACAGAAAAAAAGGCACATTTCCTTGTTTATCGTGCCAGAACTGCAATGCAATAATCCGTGGTCCTAGTGTGGCTCATCCCACACGTGGACACCGAATTTCCATTCGTGGTTACTTTACATGCAATACAAAGAATGTCATCTACTGCTTGAAATGTCCGTGTGGCAAATGCTACGTTGGTCAAACCACTAGAATGATTAGAATAAGATTAAATGAACACAAGTCCCAGATCCGTCTATATGGATCTAAAATAGATGAACATCTAGCAAAAAAAGAAAGCAATAAGGATAAGATAACTAAATTTATGGAATCTACGGTTGCTAGACACTTCTGTGAAAATAGACACCAAGTCTCTGATCTAAAATGGTGCATATTGGAGGAAATAGATGGTAATGACCAAGAACAAATAACATTACGTCTATTACAACGAGAAATTTTCTTGATACGTAGGCTAGATACATTATCTACTAGGGGCCTCAATGAGGACTGCCGTTTTCTGAGTGTTTTCCTATAGAAATATGTCTGACGTTTCTCTTGTGCTGCTCTACACTATTTGTGGGGATTAGGAAAATTTACAGATTTTGGTAGAGCCAATATTTAATGGATATAAAATTTAAGCCATGATAAAAGCAATTTAAATACTTTTCCAATCCTATACCCACAAATTAAGGTTCTATTAAACTAACCATTAGTGTAATAATGTTGTTTTTAGATAATGTTCTCCCAGCTTCGGGGTGTTTTTTTAATGTTTTGTATGTAATCTGAGACTACTAGAGATGTGTATAAATAGCGCTTACCTGGAACCTGCCGTACGCTTGAGAAAGGGGGCGTGCCTTCCTCCGAAATGTCGCGTCACAGGCAAGAGACGTCACAGCCAGCTGTAGGCCGCATCACAGTATAGAGTCCAGCCCACACGAATGCATGGATGCACATGAAGTCGGCATCTATGCCGATCGCTGGAGATCCCAAAGGACTGGATTACAGGTTTCTCTTTTAAAGTCTGCAATACTTAATAGTATATCTTATATTATATTGACCTCATAGTATGATCGTCTATTAAAGAAGAAATTTATAATACGTTAATGGAATGATTAATAGTTTGTTGGCGGCAGTACGATATTTATTTATGCAGTGCTTAGCAGGTGGGGTCCTGCTCATGCCGTAACAACCTGTAACCAAAAGGTGCCAAAATATATTGCATTTGGTCCAGTAGGTTGCTCACTTCTTTAGGCATCAATAATATATTTGTATGCAATGTGTTAAAATTCAGATAACACCTTATGAGTTATTTCTTTTTATTAATTATACTAAATAGTAATATAATAACCACGGCATAATCTTTCTTTAAAACAAAGGCAAAATATAAAACATCATTATCCAACTTACTTCCTTGATTTTTTTTTTTTTTTTTTTATAAAGGCAATAACAATATGAAACGTTACTTGTAAAAAGCCAGTATGACAAACGCACATTATATTTCAGTAGATTCAGAAGAGTTATCAGTATCTTAAAGGGGTGTTCAAGGCCCTAACATTGCTCGTTTCTCTGTCGCGGTATGAGTAAAAATAGAAGACTCCTACTTACCTACCGGACGCTCCCGTTCACTCCTGGCATCCGGTGCATTCATCCTGGGTGGAAGCAGTGAACGTCTATTGCTCACGTGACACATGCAGGCAAGCAAAGGCCACAACGTCACCTGCCACCTCTGTGGCCTCTAATCGACTGCGGCTGTCAGGTGAATGAAGACTTTTCACTGCTTCAAAGTCGGTGAACAGACTGACAGTCGGGAGTGAACGGGAGTGTCCGGGAGGTAAGCAATGTTCGGGCCCGGAACACCCTTTTAACTTTTCTTTTGAATGCAGAGCTGTGTTCAAAGATGTGCTTTCCCTAACAGTAAACCCCAGCACATTGTAAAATGGCATCTAGCAATCAACACTCATAATTGCCTTTCTATAGTTTTACATCAAACACCTTAGTCTATGTCTCCACTGCACAGAAAAACGTCCGATTTTTCAGCGTTTTTTGTTACAATGCTGTGCATGTCCGCAAAACAACACTCCAAAAAATGCGCCAAAAAACTAATGTTTTTCAGCAGCTTTTGACAGGTAGTGGACAAAAAAATTTTATGAAGGTTTTTAGTATTTGGGTTTCTGGTCATTTTTTGTCCACTGCAGTGTAGACATAGCCTAAAACACAATACCCCCTAAAAATAGTAGTACAAGATGTGCAGCATTTTTACACATGCTACGTATGCTTATGTGAAGATATACAAAATCAGCAAGACTGAAGAGATGAAAACCTTTAGTCCGGATGCATTGTGGCTGTTTATATGTGCAAAAATTAGTCTCACTCCTTTAGGAAAAATAAATAAAATTTGTGTGCCTGTGTGCAGTGTTCCCTCAAGTTACAATGGCCTCGGGATATAATATTTTCAACATTCAATGGTCTTTCCTGCGAGTGTTTGAGTGTAGTTTCAACATAAATGACCCAGACACTGATCCAGCCAATTATCACGAGCAGTTTAATTGTGAAAACTCTATCGGTGAAGAGAATGCAGTAAATGGTGGTCTAGTAGCCCCTCTCCATAGCACAGTACAGTATTACATGTTGTATACTGCTCTTTACATGTGCCAGGGTGAACAGCTCCTCTGCTGTTGCACAATTTTATTTTTGCTGGTACTTTTTGTATAAAGTAGACGTCCCAAATAAGCTCCTGTCCTCAAAGTAAAAAGTGATTTCCAGCTTCCAGCAGCTCTTTGTGACTGTTATATGTAAGGACTTGCTTTATCTCTATTGGGTATCTGCTTGATTTTTTTTACTCTTCATGTTGTATTATTTTGGGTGACATTTTGAGGATTTGCAATCAACTAATAATTTCCATACAGTTATGGTTTTAACATACAATGTTTGTCATGGAACCAATATTGTATGTTCAGGGATCACTGTATTTGATTCTAACCAGCCCCAAAATTACAACTACCTGTCTAAGATTGTGTAAGTCCTGTCCTCAAAGTGCCACCAAGACTGCAAAAGAGGTGTATTTCTTCCTGCAATTTATCCTCCGGCAGCTCTAGTATGGGACTGGACCAAAGAGGCTTTCCTTAAAGGGATGTTACTGGACTTGCTTGTTTATCCGATGGGGCATGATAAAAAAAAAAATACAATAGAAGCATGCTTACCACCTAGACACTCCAGTTCCTTACCGCTGGCTGCCCCATTCGGCTCGTATCACATGTGCCAGGTGCAGCCAATCACAGGCCACAAAGTCACGTGCACATGACCGCTGTGGCCTGTGATTGGATGCACCTGGCACGTGAACACTGAATGTTTTGTGCTATGGCGAAAATAACTGCAATAAATTGCTGTTTGGATTTTGCTTCTCTTCAGAGTTAGGAGCAGATCTCATCTCCTTTATGTGCAGACACATTTATCTAGTTCATAGCCACCTCTCATTGCTTCCTCAGACTAAAGCAGTGGTCAAGATGATGACTCACTCCCTGCTGTGTTTCTTATTTTGAAGTACAGAGCTTATTTACATTACTTATTGACAAGTAAGCAGAGCTTATATGTCACTGTTCTAGAATTACCCAAAGCCTAACCAAAAGGGGAGACCCTGCTGTGGCTCTATAAAACAGCGTAATGAGACAATCCCTTTAACTTTCCAAATGCGGTCTTTGGCACTTATGACCATGTCAGTGGCATCGCTAGGCCTTTTAATCTGGGGCCTGTGACCCACATAACAGGTTGGTGCCGTGAATCTTAAAGGGGTGTTATCGTTTCATTAAATGGTCTTCAAGGGGACAGTGAAAACAAGCAACTTTGCAATTGGATGTCATTAGCAAAGCTGCCTTGTTCTCACAGTGTCCTTTATCTTGTGTTTTTATTTACACTGATATCCAGTGTGGTCTAATCCTCCTGATCCTCCTCCTGCAATTCACTATCTGAGAGCTCATTTACATTCTGTACAGCCCCTGGGTCAATTCACGGGCTGTACAGAATGACTCAGAGTTAGGGGCCGTAGCATTTTTCTGTCTCCACACCTAGCAGAAACAGACTGCAGCAGATTGTCCAATGAGAAAACATGACAGTTTTGACCCTGTGCCTAACTCTCCTGCATACACGCAGATCTGTGCCGTTCTTAGAAAGCTGTAATACATCTCCAGCTGTGAGAGATCAGTGCTCAGATTAGATTGAATGCAGCCTGTGGTATGTATACAGCTCTTATAAAATAAGACTGATAGAGAGAGACACAGTGATATGTGGACTCAAAGGGGAGGGGGGGGGGAGGTGGGGGGGGGGGGGTCTCAGGCCAGCAGTGAAGGGGGGATGATGTCATCCAGCTGGGAGGGGAAGAAACGCCCCTGCATTCACAGAGTTGAGAAGCTCAGAGCAGTGTGAATGAGCCGAAGTGAGGAAGCGATACATCCCCTTTAAGTCATTAGCATGGACTGGCCCACCGAGGACCCGGAGAAATCCTCGTGGGCTCCAAGATCTGCTGCTATTTTATGTGCGATCTCAGGATGCAAATACAGTTG
The DNA here is from genome assembly GCA_025379985.1 of Phyllomedusa bahiana. NCBI lineage: Eukaryota > Metazoa > Chordata > Amphibia > Anura > Hylidae > Phyllomedusa > Phyllomedusa bahiana. Next base: position 7,672 of record JAODAL010005036.1, read on the forward strand.
AAGCTACAGCAGAACAGAGAAAAATCATCTCCATGTTCCGCTGATTACTCCTGTATCTCTCTGGCTACAGAAGGTCACATATGTAGGTTTCAGGCCTACAAAAGACAGTAGGCGGTGCAGTATAGTGATGTCATCATGCGATGGCGTCATGATGACATCACTGCATCACGTCGCCCGCGCTGGATACAGGCTGGAAGACTCAGCTGCACGATAGGGGAACAGGTACGTTTCTTTTCCTTTTATTTACATTATATAGGGACATATGAGTCAGGGGGCTAGCAAACTAAATGGGGATAGAAGGACATGATATATACCTACCAAACAGGGGCATATAAACCTGCCAAAAGGGGGGCTAAATACCTACCCTAAATGAGTGTGTGTGTGGGAGGGTGGGGGGGGGAGTATATACCTACCTAACAGGAACATACATATCTACCAAATGTGAGGCTGTATACCTAACTACCTAATGGTGGGCAGGCTATATACCTAATTACCTAACAGAACCCTAAATACCTACCTAATGGGAGTGGAGTTATATACCTATTTACCTAACAGGAGCGTATATGCCTACCTAATGGGTGCCATATGTATTTACTTAATAATTGGATGCCTATGAATCATCTTACTGAGGGCCTTAATACGTACCTAACAGGAGGCCTTTATATTTACTTACCTAATGAATGACGTATATAGTTACCTTTCTATGAGGAAAGCTTGTATACCTACCTAATGGTGGCCTATATATTTACCTAACAGAGTCCTATAGGCCTAGCTAACCAATAGGGGGCCTATATGTTTATCTACTTATTATGGGTCTTTATATTTACCTAATGGGGAGTCTAAATACCTAACAACCTAATTGGTGGCCTATATACCTACCTATTTAGGGGCCTATTTACCCATATAATAGGGGGAGGTAACCTACTTAATTACATCAAAAACCACAGGCATCTTAAAATCAACTGGAAGTACCTAACTTTACAGTACATAAAATAACTAAAAAGCCCACAAACACCACTGTAAACTTCTGGACATAGACTGGGAGTTATTGTCAAATAATGATATGACAGCTAAATCTACTTTGGGGAATGATATTGTAAAACTTATTCCTATAAGTAACAAGTACAGGCGATTAAGAGTAAATTCAACATGGTTTATTCTTTCTGTTAAAAAGGCAAAAAATAGCTTTTCAAAATGACACAACTTAATAAAATCTGTAAAAAAAAAAAAAAAAAAAAGGCAAGTAGCCAAACACAACAAATAAAAAGAAAAATGCAGGACCCTTAAATGACAGTAATAGGGAGATGTTCATTGTGGATACAGAGAGGATACTAAATGTATTTTTTAGCTCTGTATATAAAAAAAAAGGAGAGAGCAGCTGATGAAGGTGGTACCAGTGCTGTGGATGCATCAACTAACATCATTTATTGTCTGAATATAGAAATGGTTCAAGCCAAGTTAAATAAACTAAATGTGAACAAGACTCCTGGGACCACAGATGTGGCATTACTACCCAAGGGTTTTTACAAAACTCAGCTCAGTTATTTCTGTGCCCTTCTAAACAATATTTAGAGATTCTCTGGTGACTGGTATAGTGCAAGAAGACTGGCACAAGGCAGATATGGTTTCCATATTCAAAAAGGGCTCTCGGTCTTGTCCAGGAAATTATAGACCAGTAAATCTAATGTCTTTTGTGGGAAAACTATAATACAATATTTGTAAACTATTGAAAGCATGGTTTTAGTAAGGACAGAAGTTGTCCAGACCACACTCTGGTCTGTTTTTATGAAGAGTGAGTAAAGTGCATGTATAAAGATGTTGACAGATGATTTAGGGTTTTTTGGAGCATTTCACCAATGTACACTTATAAGTTCTATATTGGGTAAATTAAAGTGTAAAGTAAATTTAAGAGTGTGGTGGTAAAAGATTCCTCCTCTGAATGGTCCCTGGTTATGAGTGGTGTACCCCAAGTTTTTAGTATTAGGCCTGTTTTATTTATTTATAAATCATGTAGGGGAGGGGATTACCGCAATTGCTGCGTGCATTTTGCCGCGTATAACGCGAAAAACGCGCCAAAATAATCCGTGTGAACATACCCTAACAGATGCTGTTAACCCCTTACCGCCAGAGCCAGTTTTGGCCTTCCTGGCAAAGCCCCATTTTTAATCCCTTCCCGACATTGGATGTATGCATACATCCTAGCGATCGTGTGGGCTTACAGGCAAGCTGTGCATGATCGCGACATGGAACCAGCGGTAAATTACTGTTGGCTTCATGCCGCATCACACCGGCGGTAACGTGAGCCCACGGCTCATTGGTGTTTAAACCTTCCGATTGTTTGCGAACGTATCATGGTCGTGACATCGAAGCTGCAGCAGGAGGAGTGAGCTCCTGCTGCCCGCGATCCGGCGCAGCAAGCGGCAGAGATGCCGCTCGCTGGTCTCTTACCCAAAGTTCAAAAATTTCTCTGTGTAAGACAACTAGTTATTCCACTCAAAATAGTTTAGAACTAGCATCTACCATATGTCTACTGTACGTTTGAATCATTTTTTAATGTCTTTTTTTTTTTCAACGACATTTGGGGGCTTATAAATTTAGTAGTAATTTTTTACATTTTCAAGAAAAAAATTTTCGGGGCCCCTTAAAAGTATTTTAAAAAAGCATTTATGAATGTTGTTACCCTTTTTAGGTTATTTCACTAGAAATTACAAGCAGGATTTGGAGGTGAAATTTAAAAATTTTTTTTTTTTGCAGATTTTCAATTTTTATCCATTATTCACTGGAACACGGTAGATGTGACCAGGTAAATGAAACTCAACATAAATTCCCCAGATTATGGGATGATTATGGACTTGTTTTTTGCGGGATGAGTTGATGTTTTTATTGATACCATTATGGGGTTCATATAACACTTTGATCACTTAAGGTTTTTGTGAGGCATTTTAAACAAAAATAGTTTTTTTTATTTTTATTCTTTACAGCGGTCACCATGCAGTATAAATGACATGCTGGCTTTACTCAGCAGTTCAACATGATTACAGCGATACCTAATTTGCTTTTTTGTTTATGGTTTACTGCTTTTACACAATAAAAACTTTTATTCAAAAAGGAAAACACGTTTTTGCATCTTCACAGTCTGAGAGCCATAACACTTTTATTTTTCTGTTTTTACAGAAAACATTTACATTTTACAGAGCTGTATATCAGCTTGTTTTTTGCAGAACGATTTGACATTTTTATTGACATTTTTGGTGGGACAATGCTTTTTGATCGCTTTTAAATCCATTTTTTTGATGCAGGGATAAGTAAAATGCTGACATTCCTAATACAGTTAGTGTTCTTTATTTTTTAAAAACATCACCGTGCCGTTATCGTGTGCATGTTAGTTTACTCCCTGGGTCGAGACAATTATGGCGTACCAATTTAAATAAGTCTTATTGTTTGGTGAAAAATAAAAAAAAAATAAAGTCCCACTTAAAAAAAAAAAAAATAAAAATAAAAAAAAAGTGTTTTTATTGTGTAAAACAATTTTTATGCATCGCTGTCTTCTGACAGCCATAACTTTTTTTATTTTTCCGTATACAGAGCTGTGTAAGGGTTTTTTTTTGTTTTTTTTTGTGGGATGAACTGACATCGCTTTTTATTTCATTTTATGTGCTGTGGGATGAACAAAAATCGCAATTCCGTGACTTTTTTTTTTTTTTTTACGACGCTCACCATGCAGGTTAAATAACATGACGAATTTATAGGGTAGGTGGGTGATACCAAATATGAGTTATTTTTTTTATCTTTTTTGGGGCGATTAGTGTTTGTAAAGGGGAAAAGGGCGGTGTACGTGTTTTTATTTTATTTTTCGTGTTTGTGTTTTACTTTTTTTTTTTTTTTACATTTTCTTAACTTTTCGCCTTAGGGGATTTGTTTCAGCGATCTTCAAGATTCACTGTTTATCAAGGGAACTAGTACTAAGCTTTGCTGATGGTTTAATGGAGTCTCCATGGCAGCTGTCAATCAGAATGCCCACAACACATTACAGGCATGGTGACCGCACCAGACAGCCTGGATGCTCTCCGTCTCTAGAGCCAGTGACAAGAACTCACCAGTCCTGGAAGCACATGCTCAGACATCACCTCTCCTCTTAGGCAGCTACTGTCAGTCCCTTCCCTGCCTAGTAATAAACAACACTCAATGCTGTGCAAGTGTTCAACCCCAGGTGCTGTCCTTTTATTCCCGCCCTCTGTACTCTTTAGTAATTAGTCAAACATGGGGGGGGGGGGGGGGGGGGGGACCTTTGTTTGTCTAGAGGCTCAGGACTGAGTACACTGTGGGGGAAGGCATGGTGATGTCAAGCCAGCTGCATCACATGCTTTGCAGACCAAGATAGGTAGGCAAGGCCTCAGATAGGTTTGTGGGTAGGCAGGCAAGGCCCCAGGTGGGAAGGGCAGCTCTAGGTAGGTAGAGAGGCAAGGCCCTAGGTAAGTAGGTAGGCAAATACCCAGGAAGGTAGACACACAAGGCCTCTAGTAGGTAGAGGCTCCAAATAGTCCTTACATGAAATCAGAATAAACTTTATCCGTTTTAGGTTAATTAGATTTACCAAAATTATTTATCTTTGCCAAATGTCAGAATAATGTGAGGGTATTTTTAAAGACATTTTTTTTATCTTTCTTGCAAAGTCCAAAGTTTACTTACTTATCATTTGTCTTTTGTAGCCCTTATCCAAAACGTTTGACCCAAGTCATAAAGGTTATCCTTCCACAAGCTTCTCACAATGGTTGGTAGGAATTTTGGTCCATTCCTCCTGACAGAACTGGTGTAACTGAGCCATGTTTGTAGATCACCTTGCTTGCACCTGCCTTTTCAGCTTTGCCCATAAATTTTCAATAGGATTGAGATCTAGGCTTTGTGATGGCCACTCCAAATATTGACTTGGTTAGCCTTAAAGGGGTTGTCTCACTGCATTGATTCATCTTACCCCGTGTTCCTGTTTTACTTGGTTTCATTTTGAATTTCAGGGGGTGTTTACTGGCTTATACTAGGACCTGCAGTAGATAGCAAGGTCTGTAGCTATAGCAACCAGTGCTGGCAGGCTCTTCATTGAAAGATTGGAACAGGTTCTGTAGCTTTAGGGTGACATGAGGAGCTATGCAGCCATACAACTGGATATATCTACTAGAAATAGGTAGGATAAGGTTAATGGACATTATATTACAAAGTGGATTTTTTTTTTTTGCAAGATCTTTAGACATAAACAAAGCAATCCTTATAGGCAGCGACTAACCCATTTAGCACGTTGTAAACCAGTATTGGCAGTATCCTTCAGGTCATTGTCATTTGGATGAACCCATTTCCGTCCATCCAAGCATTTAACTCCCTGGCTGATGTCTTGAATATGTTGCTTAAAGTATTGCCACATAATGTTACTTTCTTTATTTCGTGGGAGTGACACAGTCCACTCCTGCCAGCAAAAAACTACACAACATGATGCTATGCTGCCACACCCAATGTTTCACAGTTAGGGTGGGTTAGTTGGCTTCTCCCTTTTTAATACCAAAAACTATAATAACGGTCATTAGGGCCAAACAATTCAATCAGACAACAGGACATGTCTCCAAAATGTAGGGTCTTTGTTCCTGTGTGCAAAAACATGCATATGTGTCTTTTATATAGTGTATGTAAACTTCTGGTTTCAACTGTTGGAAATTTGTTAAATATGTAGGTATTTAACAGGAATTAAAGCAAAGTGAAGGTGGAATTCAAAAATTTAACTTTTTTGTGTGCAGATTTTCAATTGTAATCCATTTTTTACTGAAACACAGTAGATGTTACCAGGAATATGCAACTAAATGATTTCACCAATTCTGCCATTTTTAGAAATCCCATAAGTGGCCCTAGTGTGAGATTTGACTCTACGACAGGCTTCATAATAGGAGGAGCATCTACTGGATTTCGGGGCCTCATTTTTAACTAGAATATATTTTAGGCGCCATTACAGGTTTGCAGAAACCTTAAGGTGCTAAAATAAAGGGGTCTTCTTACTACTGGCTTTAAACACAAAGCCTTTTTAGAAATACATTGCTTTGTTGATTTTTCTATGGTCAGGAGATAAAAATTTTATCTCCTCTTAGAGCACACATTTTTCTCTGGTTACGGACATCTCTCCCCACCTCTCTCTCCTCTGTCTCTTATCTCTAAGCTTATTGCTCTAAGCTGCATGCATCCATGGTACCTCTGAAGCACAAATACAGGTGAAACCTTCCAGAAGTCACCCCATTTTGGAAACCATACCCCTCAGGGAATTCATCCAGCGGTGTATTGTGCATTTTTTTTGGCCCACATGTGTTTCACACGTTTTGTTTTTTTAGCATCGGGCAGTGAAAATGGAAAATAAACCGCAATTCTGCCATTATTTTTGGGGTTCTATTTCTACAGTGCTTGCCGTGGAGTACAAATGATATGATAACGTTACTATGTGGGTCGGTACAATTACAGTATCAATTTTATATAGTTTTTATGTCTTACTCCTTTTTATATTTTTCTTTAAACAGGCTTTTATATATCTTTTTGCACCATGTGTTGACCTTTTTATCCAGGGTTGTGGAGTCGGAGTTGTTATAAAATGGACCGACTCCAACTCCCAAAGTATATAATAAATTGGTACAGTTAGTTCAATGCGGAGCAAAGAGCAGGAGGAATTGGGTTTTTCCAGTGCTACTGCTACTACACCTTCAGACTCATCAGATGAGGAGGTTAATGACATGTCATGACATGGAGCATGCAAAGCGCTGCTGCAGGGGAAAAGATTCTGCTCCGATAGCAAACAGATTGATAATATTCGAGCAAAATTTTTCACTTGTTCTGAAAGTAGGATAGTTCAACCGTTCATCAAAACTAACCGTGCATAAGGCAATTTCTTTATACCCTGAAATTGTTAGAGATGTTGCCCATTTGGACACCACTTTTACCACCAACTCAAATTATTGTACAGAGGTTGTTCTCAAGTCTGGAAATAACTGGATCAGATATGAAGTCATCTACAAAAGAGAATCTGATTATAGCGATACTATTTCTCAGAACAAATTCATAGACTCACTCAGTGAGTCAGAAGCAAATTGAAGATTTGTTACATCCAATAGAGGGTGCTTGAGGTTCCAGCTCTTTTCCCATAACGCCTTGTGATATGCAGATGCTTAATGGGGTGCAAAAAGGCCATTTCAAATCCACACACACCTATATGCCGCTCTCCCCAAGGAGAGATATTCCCCTTTTTGAGCCACTCATTGCCTCCCACTCAGCCAGCCAGCAAACTCTGCAATGATGAGGGGGAAAAAAACCAAAATAGCTGTATGCAGATGAGTTATGCTGGCTTGGCTAACATCCCTTTTGCTTTCCAAAGACTCAGTGAGTCGGAAGCAAACTGAGGATTTGTTGCATCCAATAGAGGGTGCTTGAGCTTCCAGCTCTTTTACCATAATAGCTTGTGATATGAAGATGCTTAGTGAGGTAAAAAAGCGCCATTTTAAATCCCCACACCCCTATTTTGTGCTCTCTCCATGGAGAGCGATTCCCCTTTCTGAACAAATGTTATTCATCACGTTTTTGTTGAAAACATTTTTTCCCACTTGCTGCAGCATTTTGCATATTTACAAATTATTAAAGTTGTTTGTGTTCTAAAGTTGTATCCAATAAATGTATGACAAAATACCGGTCGGATTTTCCTTTTTTTGTAATTTTTTTTGCACGAAAGGGGGACGACTTTTGTCCATGGTTTGCAGATTCAAACCATCTCTCTTCACATAGAACTGTTAGTGTTATGCCCGAAAACTATAAGAATGAACATTCTAAGTTTTTCGTTACGCTGGCGGTGTAAAAAAATATCCGGCAGAAAATCCGCACAGTGTGAGCTACTGCACAGATTTTCTATTTAAGTCTATGAAAAAGGTTGACAGTCAAATTACAGACTGTTTTCACATCACATCTGTAAAACCGACTGAAAACCCATGCCATGGGGACGAGTCCTTACACTGACAAGCAAAAGGGTAACAATGTTTTGACATTGTAACTTTCAGGCTCCATATCTCCCCATCTACTACAGTTTTGAACGTGAGACTTCCATCATTTTATAGACAATTATCTTGTCTGTCTTATATATAACTTTGACCTGTAACAATTTAGCATATGCTTAGTTATGCAGATTGCACTGTTACTCTTTTGCTCCTGGCGGTGGGACAATATATTTTTCTTGTGTACTACAAATTACAGCCTGTTCTCACATTCCCTAATAGCTCAGTGAGTTGTCAAAGTTGTCCTAATAGCTCAGTGAGTTGTCAAAGTTCACCAATTCGAAACAGAGGAGCAGTCATGAAGATTTCCCAAGAAAAGAGAAACCACATCATCCAGCTCATCGATAGTGGTCTCTTGGCCAAGAAAATTGCCAAACTGCATCATGTGAGGTCATGACCGTTGGAAGAATACGAAATGAAGTCTGTCCATCCATTCCAAAGCCAAGAGGTGGACATTCAGGCAAAATATCAGTCAACAAGACGGCTCATCTCAAGGTCTATCTGTTCTGGTGCGACAAACACGGCAGTGGAAGTGGTTCGTATGCTTCATAAGAGTGAGATCACAGACTTCCATGCAAGCACCACGCAACATGCACTACACAGATCTGGAATGATGGCCTGAAAAAGGGGAAGAAGCCTCGAATTCAGTCTTGTCATAAGAAAAGTTGACTCAAGTTTGCAAAAAAGTACAAGTAGAAGGTAGAAGACTGGAAACAGGTGATTTGGTGTGATGAGACGAAAGACAATAGAATGGGCTCTGATGGCTGAAAATGGGTCTGGAAAAATCAAGAGACAGAGGGATAATAGATCGAGAAATTAAGGGAATTGTGAAGTTCTGTGGAGGAATCCTGATGATATGGAGGAAACGCCTTTCCCAATCGTAACGTACCAGTACATGAAATGTCGGGAAGGGGTTAAGAGATAGAGAAGATCTTCTCTCCTGTTTGTCAGATAGGAGAAAAGATGATGATCCAGCATCCCAACTGGATGCAAAATCTTAAATACTTTATTGATGAAAGTAAAAAGTCCACAGAAACACAGCAAGACAAAAAACAACATGTTAAAGGCTAAATTTTGCCATTACTCATATCTCATGCTTTTGTATACAAGTTTCTCTAGGTTACCAACCATCTCTCTCGGCTCTCATTGCTCCAACAGCTCTGCCTGACCATGGTGCTGTCACTCCTTGCTGACTTCTCCAGCACAGAATCTAATATTCTGGCAAACATTAACCCTTTAGAGTTATATAGCCTTGTGCACTATAGTTTACAAACCTCCTATACTCATGTCATTGTTACTGGCTCAGCTGGGACTAGCACAATTGAAAAGCCAATCACTGCTATAGACCCAACTACAGTCTAACTAGGAAGTGAGAACACCCCCTTAACGCCATTTCTGGCTCATAGGGGCGGGTGCTAGTTGTAATCAACCTGCTCCATACTCCCTTACCAGCATCATGAGTTAATTGGATGTCATATGTCAGTAAGGAGTTGATATCACAAATTATTCTAGCTAGCACAGTACTGAAATATTTTTGCTGTAAATATTTTACTTGATTTCATAAAAGCCAAGAAGTAACATTTCTATTGTGTCCATGTTGTTGTCAGCAATCCAAATTAAAATTCTATTCTTCGTAGGTTTGTGCAAAGTGGTATATCCTCTAATAGATGTAAATTACATGCCAATCCAATATATTCTGTTTACCATCAAGATAATTTATGAGTAAAATGATATTCTTCTGTATGTGTAAGCTGACAAATTGTTTAAAGCACATTGCACATTTCTTGTGAATATAACCGTTGAGTAAAGTATTTCCATCACATTCCTTTCCAAAGCTATTCTCTCTCTGTACACTGTACATTTAGCGTTCCACCCAAAAAGATAAATTTACTGTGCTTCTTTGGCAAATGTAGCACTAAATATGGTACTTTGCTTTAAATGTACTGTAATTTGAGGCTTTCCCATTTAAAACAGCATATTGTTAGCTGCAGTTGGCAGTGCATTCCATAGAAATTACAGAGTCAGATTTAAACGGTTTTACAAGAAAATCATATGTATACTGTCCACTATAACTGAACATCTGTCACATTAAATGGCTTCTAATATTTAGATCTTTTGCACGCAGGAACGGAATGTTTACGGAGCCTGTACATGTTATGTTATCCATAATTTACCCAGACTAACCAAGTACAGATTAACACACGGGAAAGGTGAAGAAAAAAAAAAAGAAAAAACCTATAAACAATATCAAAAACTACTAACTTCGTTATTAGGTTGTACAAAACTAGACTCACTAGAGTATGCCTGTCACACATAGGTGTGTAACTTATTTATTCCTTTTAGAGAATTATTCCCTACTCGAAAAGGTTGCTCAAGTGTCCCTTCCCACTGAACCAGGGTTTGCTTCATCCTTCATGCCGTTAAGCTAGCTATTGCAAGAAAGTGAAAAACTTCCAATATCCCCTTGAGGTGGTAATTGATATTGTTACCACTAATTACACTTTTGAAAAAAACCCTATTGACACACAAGGAATCAACCCAAAAGTTTGAAAATTCATGGGCTCCATGGCACACAGTGGTTTCTAACTTGGATTGAAGGATTTCACATGGCAGAGCACCTCCTTTCCCACCCCCCCCTTCGACTTTTAATACCATGGTTTGACGTTTTATTTTATGGTTACTGTTCGATTAATATACTCGATAATGATCACAGAACTAGATTTTTAGTTCCTCTTTCATAAGCACTTGGTCTTCATGGACTTTTTAGCTCTGCATTAGAACAGCCTTTGTACCCCGCACATCAGTTGTACTTACTATGAGTTATTTTGTTGACTTTAGGATAGTGTATCTAATCCATATGTAGTATTGTAAGGAGAATGAGCCTCTGAAAGCAACGGATCATTAACCTGTTAATGCATTTGGATGTTCAGGAACGTCCTGGACATTGTGTGGGCTCACACACAAAGCTCACAAAGTGAACACATGCAGTCTGCTGTAAATTACAGCTGACTGTGTGCTGTTGGCTATGAGCAGCGTTTGCTCTGTTTTCAGCCAATTACACACGGCTTATTTTGAGGCATAATTGCGGGCGTATTGAGCTTAATACGCGGCAAGATGCGCTCTGCAATTACGGTAATCCATAGCTCTCATAGAGAACTATGGATTACACCTCGTCCCCCCGCACGTACAATACGATCGTATTGTACGCACGGGGAGATAAGCGACCTGTCAATGGGGCCGGTGGGCTGCCAGCCCCCCCGTGCTTTGGGAATACGCGCTGATCAGCGCGACACCCAAAACACCCTTAGGGTATGTTCACACAGCTTAATTGTGGCACGCATTTCGCTGCGTATTTGCACTTTTATATAGGCGGAAGTCGCACTGCAATTACGGTTATTCATAGATCTCATAGAGAACTATGAATCACGCCTCGCCTCCCTGGCCGTAACAAAGGCTTCTGGGAGGTGTCTGTGACGTTATCACCATGGTAACTGACAATTACCATGGTGATGACAGTACAGACATGTACTGTTATGTATTATAACTAAGATCTACAGATCAAATGTACGTAATGTAAAAATAAAAAAAAGTGGGGGGGAAAAGTAAAACACCAAAAAATATAAAACATGCATACCGCCCTTTCCCCATTACAAAAGACAGACCCCAAAAAAGATCAATAATAAGAAAAGCACATATGTGTAATGACGACCTATAACTGTCAAGTTATTTAACAATGGTAGAATTATGATTTGTTCATCCCACTGCACATAAAATGAAATAAAAAAACAAAAATCATATAAACCTCTAAGTAGTACCAATGAAAACATCAGTTCATCCCGCAAAAAAATTTTTTTTTTTCTTACTACAACATTAAAAAAAACGCTGTAAATTGTATATAAATGTAATCGTATCGGCCCACAGAGTAAAACTAACATGTCACCAATACTGCCCGGTGAGCGCTGTAAAAATAAAAACACTACCAGAATTGCTGTATTTTGTTCATCCTTAAAACCTCCTTAAAGCCTTCTAAAAACCTTGATAAAAGTTATCAAATGAACCCCATAGTGGTACCAATGAAAACGTCTTCTCATCATGCAAAAAAAGCCCCTATACAGCTTCTTATATAAAACAATATAATATAATGTATTTTCATAGTATTCATGTAGTAAAATATAAAAAGCACTACATAAAATTAATATTTCTGTAATTGTGCTAACCCTCATAGTAAAGTAATTATGTCATTTATAGCGCATGATGAATGCTGTAAAAATGAAACCCGAAAAACATGTTTACAGCCCAATGTTAAAAAAAAATATGGAACACCTGTGCGCCCAAAAAGGAACAAGATACCCCTAAATGAGTTCCTTAAGGAGTGATTAATCCAAAATGGGTGTCTTCTGGAAGGTATCACCTGTACTGGTACTTTGGGGGCTTTGCAAATGCAACATGGCACCCATCAAAATCTGTATTCCAAAAGCCAAATAGCGCTCCCTCCCTTGTACACCTTGCCATGCACCCAAACAGCAGTTTACATCTACATATAGGGTATTGCCGAGCTTGGAAAAAAATGGGGAATAAATTTTGGGAGGCATTTTATCCATAATTACTTGTGAAAATGAAACATTTTCAGCTAAAACTACATTTTATTGGAAAAAAAAATATTTTTATAACAATGTTAAAAAAAAAATCTGTGAAACACCTATGGGGTCAATATACTCACCAAACCCTTGGAAATATTTCATAAGGGCCGTGGTTTCCAAAATTAGTTCTTTTTATTAAATCTTGGCATTTTATGGTGTCCACAAACCTGTAATGGCACCTAAAAATATCCTAATGAAAATGAGACCTCAAAATCCAGTATTTGCTCCTCTTACCTTGGGGCTTGTGGTCCAGTTAAATAGCGCACTAGGGCCACATATGGGATCTCTCTAAAAACGGCAGAATCAGGGGAATCAATATGGAGTTGTGTTGTGAAAATGTGAAAAATTGCTAATAAATTTGTAATCCACTTAATGCCGTAAAAAAAATAAAGACAGTTAAAAAATTATGCCAACGTACAGTAGATATATGGTGGATGCTAGTTATAAACTATTTTGTGTGGTATAACTGTCTTACACACCGAAATTTTTGACCTTTGAAAATGGCACATTTTTCACAACATTTTGATATTCTTCACAAATAAACAAGGTTTTATAAGGACCAAAATTTAGTACTAACAAAGTACAATGTGTAACGAGAAAGCAATCTATTAATCACGTGGATAGATAAAAGGTAATCTCACATAAAGTGACGTGTCAGATTTGAAGAATGGGGCTCCGTCTTTCGGTGCAAAACGTTTGTGTCCTTAAGGGGTTAAAAAGCAATGATGCTATTGTAATAAGAAGTGTGTTTTGTAATGCCGCCCCTAACTATAAGTCAATTATGTATATTGTCCTGTTTACAGGCTGTTTATATAAGCACCATTAATCCGGTCATAAAGCAATAAAAAAAACTTTATTGGGATTAACAGGTTATCTCCAACATGACATGGAGCCTGGAGCTTAGTTACCTCAAAAGAAAAGACAGGAACAAATTTAGATTGAAATTTTCCCTTCCCCCTTTTATAGTCTAATCACCCAGTCAGGGTCAATGAATTACCCTAACGAGCTGATGAAATCTGAACCAACTGGGCAGGTTATAAAATATAATTTCCATAAAAAATTGGTGTTCACAGCCTGGGGGTCAGCAACCGCTGGGCTGAGTTCCAATCTTCCTTCCCTTGCTCCAAGGACTAAGAAGATAATACAACTTTTTACAAGTTATGTATTTTCTCCCTTTTAATTTTTTGACTATAATTGCATGTAAGTATGTCACATTTTTGTACTTTTCTTGTTTCTATTAAAGCTTTAAACTTTAATAAGTCTGGTCCTTGTATGCAGGTACTTCTAAAACATACAGTATACAGCACGTGCCGCAATACGCCGTGTAAACATACCCTTACAACCAACTGTAAATATACAAGACCCAGAACTGGAGCTGAGGCGTTGAGTATAGTTTTGTTGTTTTTTTAACCCCTTCCTAACAGCCGGTCATAATTTTTTTTATCTCTTCATTATTTTTGCTCCCCTCCCACAAGCAGACAATTTTTTTTTTTCATCCATCTAGACATAGGTGGGCTTTTTCAGCAGGACAAGATGTACTTTTTAATGGTGCCATTAACTATACCATAGAATGTACTGGAATAAAATGTGGAAAAAAAAACACTTGCATCATGTTTGCAGGGGATTTATTCTTTTTGTCATTCACTCTTCGGTAAAAATGATGTGTTATCTGTATTTCATATGTTGAAATTACTCTAATGATACCAAATATTTAGGGTTTTCATTATGTTTTAGTACTGTTAAAAAAATAAAAACATTCTCTACTACTAAAATTTGAGCTGCAACCAATAACTTTTTTATTTTTCCACCTATGGACCCGAGTGAGGGTTCATTTTTTGGGGTAGTTTGGTACTATTTTGAGATACATGCGACTTTTTGATCACGTTTTACTCCAATTTTTGGGGGACATGAAATGACCAGTTATGTGTAACTTTTTTTTACTTGTAAAATGGTAAAAAGGGGCGATTTAAATTTTTTTTTTTTTAAAAAAAACTTTTTTTTTTTACTTTACACATTTAGTTCCCCTAGGGTATTTGCCGTCTAGGAGTCTTCATCAATTGTACACCCTTCTGCATTATATTAATATTATATTAATAATGCAGAAGAATGTACCAAAATAGCAATTTTATTACTGCCTCAGGTAGGAAGTAAAAAAAAAATAAAAAAAAATGTCACATTGCAGCTATGAAAACCTTCATTAGGCTTCCAGCTCCCAAGGTAACTGACTGGCACCCCGCGATATTTTCACGGGGGACGAGGGGATGGAGATTGGAGGGATTCCTCATTCACTTAGACACTGCGATGATCGCAGTGTATAAATGGTTAAACAGCAAGGATTAGATCTGACTTTAATCTTTGTTGTCGGCTGTAAGGGTATGTTCACAAGGCATGCCGACTCCGTGCTGGAATACGTTTTTTAGATGCGTGTTTCGACCCGTGTTTTGGAACCTAAACTGACCCAAACGCATCTCACAATGTGCAGTATGATTTTACATTGCTTTCAATGTGTTTTTGTGAAGCATCTTACGGATCCATTCAAAGAATTGATATGTCAATTCTTGATCCGTTTGACGCAGCAGGCACCATATTTAAAACTATAGAGTGTGTTGGATGCGATTTACATAGCGCTTTTGAATGCATTTTTCGGATCCAAAGATGGATCCAGCATGCCGTGTGAACATACCCTAATTATCAGCCAGCATCCACTGCTTATGGAGCGGACTTACTGTTTGAGCCCAACAGCAACTTAGTATTTTGTTATAAGAATCTATAAGAGGTATATTTTCGCAATATGCACCCAATTTTATGCATATTTTTTTTTAGATTCTGTCTCTCCCAGCTGAAATGTACCTACGCTGAAAATTACAGACCTAGAAATCTTTGAGTGGGAAAACTTGCAAAATGCCAGTGTATCAAATACTTATTGCAGTGCACCAGCTCACAAAAGAGAAGTGCTATATTTACATTGGGGAAAAAAAGTATTTAGTCAGCCACCAATTGTGCACAATCTCCCACTTAAAAAGTTGAGAGAGGCCTGTAATTGACATCATAGGTAGACCTCAACTATGAAAGATAAAATGAGAAAACATTCAGAAAATAAACATTGTCTATTTGGAAATAATTTTATTTGCAAATTAGGGGGAAAATAAGTATTTGGTCACCTACAACAAGCAAGATTTCTGGCTCCACAGACCTGTAAAATCTTCTTTAAAGGGGGCCGTTCAAAGGTTTATTTACAGTGACGTATTTCACCAAGGGGTGCGCCCGTAACGCGCTGTCAATATCTGCATGGAATCTGCCCCAGCCATTTACGTAATCCCAGTTCTCATGAAGAACTGTGGTTTCCCCGCTTTTCTTCCCCTTTTCGGTAAAATGCCAGAGGGAGAAGTGACATGCACATTATCCCGCGGAATACGCCCTGGATAATGAAAGTCTATGGGTCCGGCGGGAATGCCCTTATTCAACCGTAATTGCGGGCGGAATCCGTTTCCCCGCAATTATGAAAAGAAACTCCACGACAACAAAGTTTCAAGGAGGTCCTTAACGCTTAACCCTTTAAAAAAGTAAAATAAAATTGTAAACCAACTATATCATAAACGGATTTATTTAAATAAAATACAACGCGTTTCACAGGTCCCATTGCCTGCTTCATCTAATTCATCTAATTCCTCTAATTTCTTTTCGAGGTATTACCATCTCGATTTTTGTGCAAGCCTCAGAATAGGAGGATCACCTACCGGACTTTGGGGTCTCATATTCGATACTATTTTATTTAGGCGCCATTTTGGGTTTGCAGAACCCCTAAACGTGCTAAAACTTAATAAACACCCCTAAAAAGACCTAATATTGGAAACTACACCCCTTAAAGGGGTTTTATCGCTACAAAGATCATGTCTCAGATTATGGGGACAGTAAAAATAAGCACTTTTGTAATTGGGTTGCATAACCTCTGTCACTTGGTTTAGCAGATAGGAGCTTCTGTATTCTGTTTCTGCTGGTCGGGACACGGCCTCCTGCCCGGATCCCACCCCTAGCCACGCCCCCTGCACTGTGATTGGCTGGCATTTCATTCAGCCTGTTGGGATACGCCCCCAGGCAGGAAACTCCCCGGCCAAGCCCCCTGCGCTGTGATTGGCTGCCTGCACACTCTGTGTTTTCTCCCCTCTGAGCTGTTAAATAGTGAAACCTCTATATACATCTCCCAGCTCTAGGGTGAATGATCTGGGCAATTACTGCCTGTTTAAGTCACAGATCCCCTCATATAACAGAGTCTTATAGAGTCTCCTGCATGTTAACAGGGAGAGAGAAGGGTAGTAGGGCAGTGTGCATTGCTCCATATAACCCAGTCTACTGCCTGGTAACAGAAGGGGAGGAGGGAGAGGCCAGTGTACACTCCTCACATGTCCTCATCAGTTCAGGGGTGTGTGATAACTGCATATACCACAGTCATACAGTCTCCTGTCTGGTAACAGAAGGGGAGGAGGGAAGGGCCAGTGTACACTCCTCACATGTCTCATCAGTTCAAGCTGTGTGTATAACTGCATACAGCACAGCAAGGAGTTTGTGGAGCCTGAAGGCTGCAGACATAAGGAACAGGCAGGAGCTACAGAGCTGTTATATCCAGACAACCTTCTGCATCCCTTGCTTCATACAAAATGATGATGTCACAGATCTTCAGTGAGGGGAGACACGCCTCCTGACAGGAGAGACACGCCTGCTGAATGGAGAGACTCGCCCCTGGATTTCAAATTTAATCTCAGAGAATTAGCTGAAGAGCACGAACAGTTCAAACTATAAAACCCCTTTAAGGAATATGTCCGGGGAAATAGTGGTATATTGACCCCACAGGTGTTTCACAAATTTTTTTAGCGTTATGCTGTGAAAATCCCCCCGAAAAATTTCCAGCAATCTGCAAGTTTAGCTTAAAATGTTTCAATTTTAAAGGAATCCTGGAAAAAAAGCACCCAAAGTTTGTTACGCAATTTCTTCTAAGTTCGGCAATTCCCTACATGTGGATGTAAACTGCTGTTTGGGTGCATGGCAGGGCGTACAAGAGAGAGAGTGCTATTTGGCTTTTGGAACGCAAATTTTGGTGGGTGCAAGGTCACATTTGCAAAGCCCTTAAAATACCAGAAGAGGTGAAACCGTTAAGAAGTTGCCCCATTTTAGATTCAACACCCCCACAGATCTCATCTAGGGGTGTATTGTGAATTTTGGGTGCACAGGTATTCAATAGTTTCTTTTAGCAATGGGCCATGAAAATGGGGTGGGGGAAAGCACATTTCCGCCATTGGTTTTTTGGGCTTCATTTTTATAGCATTCGCCGTGTGGCACAAATGACATGATAATTTTACTATGTGGGTTGGTACAATAACAAGAAAAGAAGTTTTATATAGGTTTTTATATTTTATTACTTTTAGACAATAGAAATGAGTTTAGAAAAAAACTGTGCTTTTATGTTGTCATAGTTTGAGAGCCTAACTTTTTGACGATTTCATTTGTATCATTATGGGGTTCATATAACGCTTTGATCACTTTTTATTAAGGTTTTTGTAATGCTTTTTGAACAAAATACAGCAATCCTGGTAGTTTTTTATTTTTATTTTTTACAGCGGTCACCATATGGTCAAATAGACATGCTAGTTTTACTCAGCAGGTGGATACGATTACAGTGATACCCAATTTGTACAGTGCCTTTCGAAAGTATTCGGCCCCCTTGAACTTTTCAACCTTTTGCCAAATCTCAGGCTTCAAACAAAGATATAAAATTTTCATTTTTTTGTGAAGAATCAACAACAACGGGACAGAATTGTGAAGTGGAACGAAATTTATTGGATATTTTAAACTAAAATGCTGAAAAGTGGGGCGTGCAATATTATTCAGCCCCTTTACTTTCAATGCAGCAAACTCACTCCAGAAGTTCAGTGAAGATCTCTGAATGATCCAATGTTGTCCTAAATGACTGATGATGATAAATATAATCCACCTGTGTGTAACCAAGTCTCCATATAAATGCACCTGCTCTGATAGTCTCAGGGTTCTGTTTAAAGCTCAGAGAGCATCATGACGACCAAGGAACACACCAGGTAGGTCCATGATACTGTTGTGGAGAAGTTTAAAGCCGAATTTGGATACAAAAAAGATTTCCCAAACTTTAAACATCCCAAAAGAGCACTGTGCAAGCGATCATATTGAAATGGAAGGAGTATAAGACCACTGCAAATCTACCAAGACCTGGCTGTCCCTCTAAACTTTCATCTCAAACAAGGAGAAGACTAATCAGAGATGCAGCCAAGAGGCCCATGAGCACTCTGGATGAACTGCAGAAATCTACAGCTGAGGTGGGAGGGTCTGTCCATAGGACAACAATTAGTCGTACACTGCACAAATCTGGCCTTTATGGAAGAGTGGCTAGAAGAAAGCCATTTTTTAAAGATATCCATAAAAAGTCTCGTTTAAAGTTTGCCACAAGCCACCTGGAAGACACCGAACATGTGGAAGAAGGTGTTCTGGTCAGATAAACCAAAATCGAACTTTTTGGCCACAATACAAAACGATATGTTTGGCGTAAAAGCAACACAGCTCATCACCCTGAACACATAATCCCCACTGTCAAACATGGTGGTGGCAGCATCATAGTTTGGGCCTGCTTTTCTTCAGGAGGGACAGGGAAGATGGTTAAAATCGATGGGGAGATGGATGGAGCCAAATACAGGACCATTCTGGATGAAAACCTGTTGGAGTCTGCAAAAGACCTGAGACTGGTATGGAGATTTATCTTCCAACAAGACAGTGATCCCAAACCAAAATCTACAATGGAATAGTTCACAAATAAACGTATCCAGGTGTTAGAATGGCCAAGTCAAAGTCCAGACCTGAATCCAATCGAGAATCTGTGGAAAGAGCTGAAAACTGCTGTTCAAACGCTCTCCATCCAACCTCACAGAGCTTGAGCTGTTTTCCAAGGAAGAATGGGCAAGAATTTCAGTCTCTCGATGTGCAAAACTGATAGAAACATACCCCAAGCGACTTGCAGCTGTAATCGCAGCAAAAGGTGGCACTACAAAGTATTAACTTAAAGGGGCCAAATAATTTTGCACCCCAACCTTTCAGTTTTAAAATATCCAATAAATTTCGTTCCACTTCACAATTGTGTCCCACTTGTTGCTGATTCTTCACAAAAAAATGTAAAATTTTATATCTTTATGTGTGAAGCCTGAAATGTGGCAAAAGGTTGAAAAGTTCAAGGGGGATGAATACTTTCGCAAGGCACTGTATATTTTTTGCTTTTGCACAATAAAAACACTTTTACTCAAACAGGAAAACATGTTTTTTGCTTCGCCACAGTCTGAGACCCACAATTTTATTTTTCTGTGTACAGAGCTGTGAGGGGGCTTGTTTTTTGCGGGATAATTTGATGTTTTTATTGATATTATTGGGGGAACAAGGCTTTTTGAAAGGCAGGGTGAAGAAAATACTGTAATCCTAGTAGTGTTTTTTTATTTTTGACAGTGCTCACCGTGCTCTATACGTGACAAGTTTGTTTTACTTTGTGGGTCGAGAGGATTACGGCGATACCCAATTTACAGCTATAACTTTTTTATTTTTCCGTATACAGAGCTGTGTAAAGGCTTCTTCTTTGCGGGATGAACTGACATTTTAATTAGCACCACTTTGGCGTTTATATGAGTTTTTGATCACTTGTTATTACATTTTATGCGCTATGGGATGAACAAAAACCACAATTCTGTAATAGTTTTGTTTTTTACGGTGTTCACCGTGTGGGTTACTTAACAAGACATATTTATAGGGTACGTTGTTACGCACGCGGCGATACCAAATATGCGTACTTTATTTTTTGGGGGTGATTAGCGGTTGTAAAGGGGAAAAGGGCGGTATACGTGTTTTTATTTTTTTGTGTTTGTGTTTTACTGTTTTTTCACTTTTTTTTTACTTTTTCACATTATTTTTACTTTTCCCCACAGGTGAATTGAAAACTGCTCTATACTGGTCTCTATGGCAACTGTCAGTCACCATGCCAGGCATTGTATACCTTCCGGGCTGTCTGTTAAGAGACCAGCAGCCGCGTCCGTGCATCCCCGAGTGATCTTTGGTTGTGGCTGATGCTGTGGGATGTCAGCTGTAATATACAGCTGACATACGCAGAGATTGTGCAAACTCTGTTTTAGAGTTCGCACGATCCCCAGGACGTATGCATACGTCCAGGGGTGTTAAACCCCAAACAACCTGGACGTATGGATACGTCCAAGGTCGATAAGGGGTTAAGCTGCTTTATTGAGCTATTCTAAAACTTTTGATCAATGGTGTATATTTCCTTACCTCTTCCCAACATTGGACATACTCATACGACCTAGTGGGAAGGGACTTCCCATAAATGGACATATAGGTAAGTCCAGGACATCGTGCGGGCTCTCAAACGAGGCCCACATGATCGCAACATTGGACCAGCTGTATATTACAGACGGCTTCATGCTTCATCGGGCCGCAGGTACTTAGCCCCTTAGCCATTGCGATCAATCACAATCACGGCAAATGAGGAAAAGACAGAGGGAGGGCGCTCCCTCTGTCCTCCATAGGCACTACCACAATATAATCGTAGCTGATAATAGCTTCACTGACCAGCCTGAAAGTTTAAGGGTATGTTCACATAGCTTTTTTGGTGCGCATTTCGCTGTGTATTGCACGTTATATGCGGCTAAATGCACGCCGCAATTACGGCAATCCATAGCTCTCAGAGACCTATGGATTACGCGTCGTCCCCCCGCATGTACAATACGACCGTATTGTACACACGGGTTGAGAATTGACATGTCAATTGTTCACGGCGATTACGTGGCGTGAACAATGCACGTCAATGGGACTGGCGGGCTGCCGGCCCTCCCGTACTTTGGAAATACTTTGCAGCGCGTATACACCGTGCTGCCTGTGATGTCACTATGCCCAGCTGTGCCCTGCTGTCATGGAGACAAGTACACAGCAGTTATGTTCTCCATTGCATCAGTGATTTGAGATCACTGATATAAGTCCCCCATGGAGAAAAGTTAAAAAAAAGAAAAAAGTAAAACAAAAATGAAAAACAGGCACACCACCTTTTTCCCCTTTACAAATGCCGATTTATCAAAAATAAAGTACGCATATTTGGTATCACCACCTGTGTAACTACTTATCCTATAAATCGGTCATATTATTTAACCCACACAGTGAACACCATAAAAGAAACCAAAAAAAGTCACAGAACTGCGATTTTCATTTCTTCCATAGCACATAAAATGTAATAAAAAGCAATCAAAAAGTCATATAAACACCAAAGTGGTAGCAATAAAAACTTAAGTTCTTCCCGCAAAAGAAAAAAAATAGCCCTTACATGGCTCTGTATACGCTGGTTATAATTGGGTATCGCCGTAATCGTATCGACCCACAGAGTAAAACTAACTTGTCACGTATACTGCATAGTTAGCGCTGTTAAAAATAAAAAGCACTACTGGAATTGCAGTATTTTCTTCACCCTGCCTTCCAAAAAACAGATTGAAACGCGATCAAAGAGCCTATCCCCCCAAAAAATTATACCAATAAAAAAGTCAACTCAAACCGCAGAAAAACTAGCTGCTACAAAGGTCCGTACATAGAAGAAAAATAAAGTTATGGCTCTCAGCGATGCAGAAAGCAAAAACGTGTTTTCCTTTTTGAATAAAAGTGTTTTTATTGTGTAAAAGCAGTAAAAAAAAAAAAAGCAAAATGGGTATCACGGTAATCATATTGACCTGCTGAGTAAAGCCAGCATGTCAATTATACTACATGGTGACCACTGTAAAAAATAAAAAAACACTACTAGGATTGCTCATCCCACAAAAAACATGCCTTAACTGCTCCATATAAAGAAAAATAAAAAAGTTACAGCTATCAGCAAACAATGTAAACATAAAGCCCCCCCCAAAATGGCGGAAGTGCACCCCCACCCCTCCATTTTCATGGCCTAATACTAGAAAAAAAAAAGTGGAAAATCTGTGTGCCAAAAATGCACAATACACTCCTATATGAGATCCATGAGGGGTGTTGAATCCAAAATGGGGTTACTTCTGAAATATTTCACCTGTTCAGGTACTTTTGTGGCTTTGCTTCTTATATATATACACAAAGAATAAACTTCCAGATCTACGGCTTAGTCCATATTTATTAATATATCAAAACAACATAACAAACGTATCTTCATCTCCAAACAGCAAGTTAAACATCTTCTAGCATGCATGCGTATGGCAATAGCATTACCTTAGATATAACGCTGCAAACGTAGTTAGGAGCTGCTTGGACAACCGGCTGTGCATTCTGGATACAACGTTTCGAGAGCCTCCGCCCTCTTTGTCAAGCATGTGTGCAAAGCTTCCTGTTCCTCTTTTAAACCTCACCCTATTTTAACCCTTTGCTGCCTCACAAATACAAAACTACTTATAAAAACACTCTAAAATTCATCTCTTCATTCAAACCTTTCGGACTCTTAGGGTGCATCCCCACGGCATAGGACAAATACCGCCCGATTTGCCGGTCGGTATTTGACCCGTTTTGCAGCCGTCTCTATGGCCGCGGGGGGGGGGGGGGGGGGACGGCTTTTCTCTGTGATGAGCGAAAAAAAGCCCTCCCCCTTCACATTGAGAAGCACAGATTCCGTCCGAAAACCGGACGGAAGATTGTGCTTCTACAATGTTTTGCGGCCGGACGGAAAACCATAGAACACAATTGTGCTCATTTACGGCCGGTTTTTCAGGCGGTCTGAAAAACTGCAAACCGGCTGAAAAAACGGCCGAAAAACCGTGCCGTGGGGACATGCCCTTAGACTCCAGATTAGCAATCCAAAACAGTTCCCTTCTCAATAAATTACATTTGATATCCTCAAAATTTGTACCTCTAACCTATTCCATCACACACCACCTAAGTTTTGCTACACTATGTCCCAATTCGTAAAAATGTCTTGCCACTGAATTTTCTCCATACTTTTTCTCGATAGTACCTTCCTCCTTTTGCTGTTCCCCTCTAGTTTACACTGGAACAGTATAATTTAATTCAACAAGAAATAAAGATTAATATAGAAAAATTCGAGACACAACAACTACAGACGAACAGAAGTTTGAAAGGATATGAAGGACTACCGAAATTGCAAAGAAGCACTTACTTGAAAGGTATAAAAGCCGGTCCTTTATTGGTAAATATTTCGTGCATAAGGATAAAATAGCTTTGGGTACAAAAATGGAACCAACGCTTTTCGGGCTAGTACTGACCCCTTGTTCACACAGTCAGTTTCACGGGGTTCTCGTTTAATGGGAAAAGACTTCCGTCACAACTACGCACCTCCGCCCTACTAAATTTCCTTGATCAAATAAACTCTGTTTTCCACAAATACTATTAAAAAAAAACCCTTGCTTTTAAAAACATTTTCCTTTTCCATATAACTTACCTAACTAACTTAACTGATTTTTAAATTTAGTATTTTTACGCCGGTCTTGGGGAATTTTAAACCGTTGGAGTGCGTGTTTGCAATTTGTATATCCAAATGCCTCTCTAAACGACTTTATGAAACCCCATTCCGCCTCAAATAGTGGTAGATTGATCCCCAATTAAGAGGTAGCCTTTTCAAATAAAAAAACTTTTCCAAAGAAAGGTTTTGTACAGGTACATGAAAAGGGGTAGCGTGGTCTCCCCAAAACGCCAGTTTACCTTGTGTGCTAATAAAGTTTTTTTAATGAATCCAATAAAGTAGGTCTTTTAACTTCATTTTTGGATGGCTGGATCAATCTACCACTGTTTGGATCTTGGAACTTAACCGGGCGGATCGTGCAACTCCAGCGGGGGGAACCCTTTGCTTTGTGTTTTTATCAATCTCCGCCCTTCCCGGGCGTTCTACTTCTTAAAACCAAAAAAGGGGGAGGCTCCGTATATCATTTTCCCTGTACTTCGACAAAATCGTGCACTCCTGAATATTTTCCATACCTTTCTAATGTTATTTAGGTGTTCTGAATGCAGTCTTAAATTTTCGTATGCTTGATCCTACATACAGTTTGTCACATATCCCGCAATGTATACCATAAACAATGTGGTCTGTACCGCAATTTATGAATTTGCATATTGTATACTCTTTATTATCTGTAAGACTTGCTTTAAATTTGAGTGTTTTTTTAGTGACCTTACAAACATTTTCCCTCCGTCCCCCCCAAGGGGGAAAAAACCTTAACAAACTTCTACTTTGGGGAAAAGCTTTTTTATATGAAGACTTTCCCTGGTAAGTCTACACGTGGGCAGAGGAGCAGACGCACACCCGTAGACAGAATCGGGGCCAACAGTACAAAAATCGATTAGATCAGACTTCTACATCTGAGGATTCAGATCGGAATATTTCAATGTCATTAGGATCTAAGAAAAATGCGGATAAAGATTTTAAGGATGAATACTTTAAGGTGTCTAGTTTCTTATATGGAGTCATTTAAGGGGGTATATAATATACAGGCCCCTCAAAACCAAGACAGAACAGGACTGGTCCTTAAAAAAAAAAAAAATCTGTGTAGCAAAATTTCTTGAAAATGTGAAAAATTACTACCAAATTTCTAAAGCCCCCTAAAGTCGTAAAAAAATAAAGACATTTAAAAAATGATGCAATCTACAGTAAACATATGCTAGTTATAAACTTACATGTAGACATTTTTTTACTTTAAAAATGGAAGTTTTAAAAAAAAAAATTCACGACCAAATTTTCTTACTAACTTAAAGCACAATGTGTCACGAATAAAAAACCTCTCTCTGAATCACATGGATAGGTAAAAGTATCGAAAAGTTATTATCACATAACGTAACATGTCAGATTTAGGAAATGGGGCTCTGTCTGAGGCAGGAAGTGTTAGAAACATATAGATGGCATTGATGGAAACTTACATAAAGCTTCCAGTCACCATGTTAATTGCAGGGTGCCGATCGCAGTGAGAAAGTGTGTGCCACCACTTCTCATTCGTTTAAATGTCACGGCTGCAATAACTGTGTTATCTACAGGGTTAAACAGTAGGGAACAGAGCCAACTCTGTTCATAGGGGTTACCGATGGGTGTCAGCTGCAATTAGCAGCTGACACCTGCCTTCAATGTATTATTGAGTTATCTCGCTACGTATACTTACTATTTTGCCATAGGCAAACTTAAACTCTATCAGTTCTCCATCTATAAAACAACACTAAAACGTAACTTTTATTATGTATAACTCTTAACCTCTATACACACTATTTAAAAACCTGATTTCTAACCTCACCATTTAACCCTTTCTACTTCTGAAGGAAGGAATAGCTCCTTTTCCATTATCAAGTCTGGTGGAACCCCACCTACCAACAGGAAAGCCTTATATATACAGCAAATTATTAACTCCAGTGAGGGATCCCAAGCCTCCTACTTGGGCAATCGTCCCTAATCTAATGGACACAGGACAAATAAGGCTCCCTTTTGACACCCTCTGCAGCGGGTGGCACTTGTAGACAGAGGTGAGAAATCACAATTTAAAACGTCATGCCTGACCTCCCCGACATGTTTCACCAGCTAACCTGGCTTCATCAGGGGTTAGAGGTCCGGTCCCCTAACCCTGAAGAAGCCAGATTAGATTAGGGACGATTGCCCAAGTAGGAGGCTTGGGATCCCTCACTGGAGTTAATAATTTGCTGTATATTTAAGGCTTCCCTGTTGGTAGGTGGGGTTCCACCAGACTTGATAATGGAAAAGGAGCTTTTCCTTCCTTCAGAAGCAGAAAGGGGTTTTATCATTTCATTAAATGGTCTTCAGAATAACAGTGAAACAGTGAAAACAAGCAACTTTGCAATTGGATGTCATTAGCAAAGCTGTCTTGTATTCACAGTATTCCTTAACTTGTGTTTTTGTTTACACTGATATCCAGCCCTGGTCGAATCCCTCCGGATCCCTCCCCCTTGCATTTCACTAGCTGCGAGCTCTTTTACATTCCGTACAACCCCCCCCCCCCCCCTCCCTCCGGTCGAATTCATGGAGCTATGTCTCTCACTCAGAGTAAGGGACCGTCACATTTTAACGTTATACAGGCAGAAGAAACAGAATTACACTGAAGGGATTACACAATCAGGAAATAGCACAATTTGTGTCGATTCCTGCCTGACACAGAGTTAGGGGCAGGAGCATTTTTTCTCTTCACACCCAGCAGAAACAGACTGCAACAGTTTCTACAATGAGAAAACATAAGTTTTGGCCCAGTGCCTAACTCTCCTGCATAGAAGCGAGATCTGTGCCGTTCATAGATCATCTCCAGCTGTGAGAGGAGAAGAGTTTCAGTTTGCTCAGCCCTAGATAGAATGCAGCCTGTGGTATGTATACAGCACTTACAAAATAAGACTGCAGGGAGAGACACAGTGACATGTAGACTCAGAGAGGGGGGGGGGTGGAGTCTCGGGAGCCAGCATGCACAGTGAAGGGGGTGATGATGTCACCCAGCTGGGAGGGGAAGAAACGCCCCTGCATTCCCAGAGTTGAGAAGCTGAGAGCAGTGTGAATCAGCCGAACTAAAGAAGCGATACATCCCCTTTAAATGGTGAGGTTAGAAATCAGGTTTTTAAATAGTGTGTATAGAGGTTAAGAGTTATACATAATAAAAGTTACGTTTAGTGTGTTATAGATGGAGAACTGATAGAGTCTAAGTTTGCCTTTGGCAAAATAGTAAATATAGTGATCAGAAGTCACTCTCTGTTCTCTTGTGAGATTCCCTTTTTTTTGGAGACTATCTCGCTACGCAGGCCCTTACTGGAACCAGGACATACCCAAATATCCTGTTTCGGTAACGGGTTAAACATGTACAGTAGGCAAAAGTAAATAAATATTTTTCCCATATACATTTCTGTTGGGATTTGTTTATTTCAAAGTTGCAGCAGGTTATCTATCCTGTTTACTTGTCAATGTTGCAAACCACCTTTGTGTCGAGCTTAGGTGATCGGGTTACCAAAGAGGTATGACTTTCTTCAGGGCATCCTTTAAAACCACACCGCCCTGACCCTACCTCCAAGCTTCAATATGAGAGAGGAAACAAGGGGCATCTAGTAAGACTGAGGTTGGGAGGGAGGAAGATAGACAAAGTACAGTAAAGGATTCTGGGACTCTTACGCGGCAAAGAGAAACTACTTTTTAAATAGAAAATGCTGCTGCTCAGCTGCAGAGAAAAGGTTACTAGGACACTGACAACCAAGACCATTCTTTCAAGTAAAGGCTTTGATGATCATGGATTCTTTTGACTGGAAAAGATTTACACTGCTACTTCTAGTCATAAGTGGAATGCACCTGTACAATGCCAAAGTGGCTTTTACATTCCAAAAACTACCACATGAATAGAAGTCCTTATTTAACTACAGGTTATGTTATGCCATTATCCTAGGGTTATTTTGTGGTAAACCCACAAACCGTAACTAGTTAAATTGTGAGAATAAGAAAGCCATTTTTATAAGAATAATTGCTCCATCAGTCATAGATGCCTCAGGACAAAATTAACTTTTTACTCTACATGGAGATAATACAATGCTGCACTAAGAATCTTCAGCATCTATGGTTTTGCTGTAATCTTGTATCATCTTTGCATAGCCAAACTTGTACAGTATAAAAAAGAAGTCTAATCGTTATACAGACACACAAATGCTTCTTGACTATCAAGTGCAAAATGCAAGAAAGGAGCTTTAAAAGTAAAACGTTACTTTTATTTGTAAATTTAAAACCACAAATCCAATAGACAAAGCTACAATAAATGTACACAAAACAAGCATACAAATGAGTAAGTATAAATACAAAATGGGGGAGATGGGGAAAAGTAGAGAGGACTGGAAAACACATAGAGAACATTAACGATCTACATTGTACTTCTACTTCCTCACTTAGACACTTGTTTTGTGTACAGCTATTGCAGCCTTATGTATTAGATTTGTGGTTTTAAATATACTGTACCTACAAAAGACCATTTTTATTTTTAGGACACTCCTTTCTTGCATTTTATAGCCAAACGTGTGTGTATATTTCTCTTAACTAAGATACATCTACTGCGTTATCTTCTCTAAAAGAAAAACCAATGCATCATGATGACACAATCTGCCAGTAAACAATTCTGCTAAATAGTCTAGAGTATGTCCATGGAAATGGTTTATTTTCAGTTTTAGTTGAGTACTGGATTTGGACTTCAAATACTCGTCATGTGAACACAGCCTTAGAAATTCATACTTGTTTATTCACTTGGTAATGCTTTTGCTTATAGTGATTGTTATGTCTCAGCTATACGCCTTGGCTATATTTCTTTTGTTCTTTGTATTCATATACTGTATTACTGTGATTCAGTTGCAACAACTCTAGTGGCTGTTTGGACACACTTCTAGTTAGCACATATGTTAAAGGGGTTGTCTCACTACAAGGATTGCAAAAACAAGTCACTATGTTAATGGACACATATTGCAGTGTCCTACCTATTCCTAAATATCCCCTCTTGTATGGGCTGCATCAGCTCCTCAGGTCGCTATAGCTACAGACCTGTTCAATCTCTTATGATAGGCTGTCAGCACTGGTTGCTATAGCTACAGACCTGGCTTCTACTGCAGCCTAGTAGAATCCAGTAAACATGCCCCTGAATTCAAAATGAAACCAAGAAAACAGGACTGAGGTAAGATGAATCAATGTAGTGAGACAACCCCTTTAACTTTGTCCCAGTAAAGATGCCGTAATCTTACCATATGATCTGTTGACATCATAGTCTTCTTTACCTGCAGCCATTTTCTCCTAGACACATGTAGATGAAGCCATGTAGAACCATTCTCTCCAGTGTCGGGCCCCAGACCCCACAGTCCCACAGGGGAATTGATCTTGGGGGGCCCACCATACTGTACATGAAAATATTACCGGCCTCTCGGACATAAATGCGCCCATTTTACCACATAATATAGTGTGCAAATCAGAACTGTATTGGGTAGTACAATGTAGTCATACATTTGTCAGTCTAACATATCATAGACACAGGGCTAAGTGGCTCCATCCATATCCCCCTCCACCCACATACAATGTCCCCCTCCAATAGGCCACATGCAATATCCCCTCCATGTTTCCCTTGGTCACGCACCTCACCACCTTCTAAAATAATCACCAGCAGGAAAGTAAAAGTGTAACTTCTATCACAGGGTCAGGTGTTCCCTCCCTCTTACAATCAGGTACACATGTATGCTGCCACTATACTAATGCCAATATAACCTACAACACCACCATATAGAGACCACATAGAGGTCAGACACCAGCTCAGGTATAACCTACAACACCGCCATATAGAGACCACATAGAGGCCAGACACCAGCTCAGGTATAACCTACAACACCGCCATATAGAGACCACATAGAGGTCAGACACCAGCTCAGGTATAACCTACAGCACCGCCATATAGAGTCAACATAGAGGTCAGACACCAGCTCAGGTATAACCTACAACACCGCCATATGGAGACCCTATAGAGGTCAGACACAGCTCGGTATAACCAAACAACACCGCCATATGGAGACCACATACAGGTCAGACACCACTCAGGTATAACCGACAACACCTCCATATGGAGACCACATAGGGTCAGACACCAGCTCAGGTATAACCTACAACACCACCATATAGAGACCAAAATAGAGGTCAGACACCAGCTCAGGTATAAACTACAACACCTCCATCTAGAGACCAAATAGAAGTCAGACACCAGCTCAGGTATAACCTACAACACCGCCATATAGAGACAACATAGAGGTCAGACAACAGCTCAGATATAACCTACAACACCGCCATAGAGACCACATAGTGGTCCGACACCAGCTTAGGTATAACCTACAACATCACCATATAGAGACAACATAGAGGTCAGACACCAGCTCAGGTCACATCACATTACAGTGAATAAAGCACTGAGCCAATATAGAAGTTAAATAATCCCTGACATCCAGTGACTCACCGAAGACGTCTTATCGATGAGTCTTTCCCTCTTCTCTCATAAGTTGTTCTTATCCCTTTTCTTCTGCATCCGTTCCACACCGCCATGATACTTGTCCCGGGCCACAACTCACCCCTGCAGAAATTTTGCACACAAATATCTTAGATCCTCAATTTCCAGCATCTCTTTACCTATTCCCACTCTGTAGAAGCTTCCCAGGGGGGGAGAGCGGTACAAGCCATAACTTAGAGCCTAGTATCCTAAGGGTTGGAAGGTGGGGAGAGACTAACCCCCTGGAGATAATACTACAACTATGGGCTGCTCCCCTCTAAATTTAAATATTACCAGGTAGGTAGGAAAGACCCTAGTACGTAGGCAAAGGGGCAAGGCCCCAAGTAACTAGATAGGCCCTCTTTAGGTAGGTAGACCCTGCTGGAAAATTTTTGGAAGCCCGGCCCCCAGGTAGGTTGGGGGGTACCTAGCCACGGGTGGGTAGGTAAACAGCCACCATTAGAAAAAGCAAGGCCCCAGTTAGGCAAGTTGATAGGCTACAGTTAGGTTGGTGGACCCCAGTTAGGTAGGCTGTAGGTGGTTGTCCCCAGTTAGGTAAGCTGTAGGTAGTTAGGGTCCCTTTTATATAGGCTTCAAGCAGTTAGGGACCCCCTTTTAGGTAGTCTACAGCAGTTAGGGGTCCCCCTTTAGGTAGATTACCAGCATTTAAAGGCTCCATTAAAGGGAGTATACAGGCAGTTAGGGGTCTCTTTAAGGTATTTTACAGGTAGTTTGGGCCTCTTTAGCTAGTGTGCAGGAAGTCAGGGCTCACCCTTTAACTAGTTGTAGGTAGTCAGGGTCCCCTTTAGTATTTAGGTAGTCAGGGTCCCCTTTAGTATTTAGGTAGTCAGGGCCCCCTTTAGTATTTAGGTAGTCAGGGACCCCCTTAATGTATCCAGGGCCCCCCTTTAAGTAGTCAGGGGCCCCTTTGTAGTCAAGGGCCCCCCTTTATGTAGTCAAAGGGGGCCCCCTTATTAGTCAGGGCTTTAGTATTTAGGTATCCCGGGCCCCTTTAGTAGCAGGGCCCCTTTTTTACCCGGGCCCCCCTTTTGGTAGTCAGGGCCCCTTTAGGTAGTTTTAGGGCCCCCTTTAGGTAGTCCCGGGCCCCCTTTATGTAGCCAGGGATCCCCTTTATGTAGCCAGGGACCCCCTTTGTTAGTCAGGGCCCCCTTAGTCAGGTCCCCTCTTTATGTAGTCAGGACCACCTTAGACAGGGCCTTTAGAATTAAGGAAGCCAGGGCCCCCATTAGGTAGCCAATCCCCTTTAGGTAGCCAGGGACCCCCTTTATGTAGCCAGGGACCCCCTTTAGGTATCCAGGGACCCCCTTCGTTAGTCAAAAGGGGGCCCCCTTAGTAGGGGCCTTTAGTATTTAGGTAGTCAGGGCCCCCTTTAGTTTGCCAGGGACCCCCTTTATGAGCCAGGCCCCCCTTTATGTAGCCAGGGCCCCCCTTTAATTTTAGCCAGGGCCCCCCCTTTTTGTAGCCCGGGGGCCCCTTTATTTTGCCAGGGGCCCCCTTTAGATAGCTAGCCCCCCCCCCCATTAGATAGCCAGGCCCCCCCCCCTTTAGATACCAGGCCCCCCCCCCTTTTAGATAGTCAGGGCTCCCCTTTAGATAGTCAGGCTCCCTTTTGGTAGCCAGGGCCCCCTTTAGGTAGTCAGGCCCCCCTTTTTGTAGTAAGGGCCCCCCCCCTTTAGATAGCCAGGAATCCCCTTTGTTATGAGGGCCCCCTTTATGTAGCCAGGGCCCCCCTTTAGGTTGCCAGGGCCCCCCTTTAGGTAGGCAGGGTCCCCCTTTAGGTAGGCAGGGTCCCCCTTTAGGTAGTGTGTAGGTAGCCAGGGCCCCCTTTATGTAGCCAGGGCCCCCCTTTATGTAGCCAGGGGCCCCCTTTAGGTAGTCAGGGGCCTCCTTTATGTAGTCAGGGCCCCCATAGTTAGTCAGGGCCTTTAGTATTTAGGTAGTCAAGGCCCCCTTTAGGTAGTCAAGGCCCCCTTTAGGTAGCCAGGGCCCCCTTAATGTAGCCAGGGCCCCCATAGTTAGTCAGGGCCCCCTTTATGTAGCCAGGGCCCCCCTTTCTGTAGCCAGGGACCCCCTTTGTTAGTCAGGGCCCCCATAGTTAGTCAGGTCCCCTCTTTATGGAGTCAGGGCCACCCTTTATGTAGCCAGGGACCCCCTTAGTCAGGGCCTTTAGTATTTAGGTAGCCAGGGCCGATTTTAGGTAGCTAGGGCCCCCTTTAGGTAGTCGGGGCCCCCCTTTAGGTAGCCAGGGCCCCCTTTAGATAGTCAGGGCCCCCCTTTATGTAGTCAGGGCCCCCCTTTAGGTAGCCAGGGCCCCCCTTTAGATAGTCAGGGCCCCCTTTAGGTAGCCAGGGCCCCCCTTTATGTAGCCAGGGCCCCCCTTTATGTAGCCAGGGGCCCCCTTATTTTAGCCAGGGCTCCCCTTTAGATAGCCAGGGCCCCCCTTTAGATAGTCAGGGCCCCCCCTTTATATAGTCAGGGCTCCCCTTTAGATAGCCAGGGCCCCCTTTATGTAGTCAGGGCCCCCCTTTAGATAGTAAGGGCCCCCCTTTATGTAGTAAGGGCCCCTCCCTTTAGATAGCCAGGGACCCCCTTTGTCAGTCAGGGCCCTCCTTTATGTAGCCAGGGCCCCCCTTTATTAGTCAGGGCCCCCCTTTATGTAGCCATGGCCCCCCTTTTGGGAGGCAGGGTCCCCCTTTAGGTAAGCAGGGTCCCCCTTTAGTAGTGTGTAGGTAGCCAGGGCCCCCCTTTATGTAGCCAGGGCCCCCCTTCATGTAGCCAGGGGCCCCCTTTGTAGTCGGGGCCTCCTTTATGTAGTCAGGGCCCCCTGAGTTAGTCAGGGCCTTTAGTATTTAGGAGTCACCGGGCCCCCTTTAAAGTAGCCAGGCCCCTTTTAGGTACCAGGGCCCCCAAGTTTTTGTCAGGGCCCCCTTTTTGTACCAGGACCCCCCCTTTTTGTAGCCCGGGGGCCCCTTTGTTAGTCAGGGCCCCCTTAGTTAGTCAGGTCCCCTCTTTATGGAGTCAGGGCCACCCTTTATGTAGCCAGGGACCCCCTTAGTTAGTCAGGCCCCCCTTAGTCAGGCCCTGGAGAATTTAGGTAGCCAGGGCCCCATTTTAAAGGAGAGGGCCCCCTTTAGGTATCAGGGGGCCCCCTTTAGGTACCAGGGCTCCCCTTTAGATAGCCAGGGCCCCCCTTTAGAAGAGGGGCCCCCCCTTTAGTAGCAGGGCCCCCCCTTTTGGGAGCCAGGGCCCCCTTTAAACCAGGGCCCCCCTTTTGATAGTCAGGGGCCCCCCCTTTTGATAGCCAGGGCCCCCCTTTAGATAGCCCGGGAGCCCCCTTTTGGTACCAGGGCCCCCCTTTTTGTATAAGGCCCCCTTTTGTACCAGGGACCCCCTTGTTAGTCACGGCCCTCCTTTATGTAGCCAGGGGAAACCCCTTTTTAGCAGGGCCCCCCCTTATTAGTCAGGGGAAACCCCTTTTTATCAGGGCCCCCCTTTTTTTTGTCCCGGGCCCCCTTTATTAGTCAAGGCCCCCCCTTTTTGGTGTCAGGGCCCCCCCCTTTGGTAGCCCGGGGCCCCCCTTTGGTAGCCCGGCCCCCTTTTTAGCCGGGCCCCCCCTTTTAGTCAAGGCCCCCCTTTATGTAGCCAGGGCCCCACTTTGTGTACCCGGCCCCCCTTTAGGGAGTCAGGGGCCCCCCCTTTAGGAGTCAGGGCCCCCCTTTAGTATCAGGGCCCCCCTTTTTTAGTTAGGGCCCCCTTTATTATCAGGGCCCCCCTTTATTAGTCAAAAGGGCCCCCCCCCCTTTGTAGCAAGCCCCCCCCTTTGAGTCAGGGCCCCCCTTTTTTGTCAGGGCCCCCCCTTTGTAGCATGGGCCCCCCCTTTGTATCAAGGGCCCCCCCTTTATTAGTCAGGGCCCCTTTCTTGAGTCAGGGCCCCCTTTTTTACAGGGCCCCCTTTCTTGTAGTCAGGGCCCCCTTTCTTGTAGTCAGGGCCCCCTTTATTAGTCAGGGCCCCCTTTTTTGTATCAGGGGGCCCCCTTTCTTGTATCAGGGCCCCCTTCTTTTAGCAGGGCCCCCTTTTTTTGTATCAGGGCCCCTTTCTTGTAGTCAGGGCCCCCTTTATTGTAGTCAGGGCCCCCTTTATTGTTTAAAAAAACAAACAAAAACAAAAAACAGCCACTTACCTGGCTCTGGCTCCGGCTCCCGGCCGCTCTGAGCTGCCGCTGTCTCCTACTGCTGCCCTGCATAGGCGGCGCGGTGAAGTGACGTCACCGCGCCACCTACGTCAGCAGTAGGGGCCAGCGCCCGGCAGGCTAAAGGCCTAACGCCTTCTGCCTGCCAGGGAGATTAGCGGGGTGCAGCGCTAGCGACGCTGTGCTCCACTGACACCGCGCAGCCCCGAGAGTGGAGGACACTCGTCCCCAACTCCCAGGCCGGTCTCTGGGCGCTCGGGACGCAGGGCCCGGGCGTTCAGTGACCGGATGCGGCGGCCGGGCCCCGGGGAGTGATGGCACTGCCTCCGTGGCCCACAGCAGCTCGGGGGGGGGGGCACCGGGGGATTCACCGATCCCCCTTCGGCCCAGTCCGAGCCTGATTCTCTCCCATCCAGACCTAGAGTTAGCATCACTGGTAAGGTTAAGCTGTCATTCAGGGCTACACACTCTCTAGTGTTGAATACTATGCCAATAGCTGTTGTTTACATTTGGTTGCTGTGTCCATGTTTGCTGCAGACACGATAGCACATGTACCCTCACATGTATGTCTGCACACTCTTTATCCTGTATTGTATCTTTAGCACATGTAAATATGCCTGCATTGTCTTGTTCATGTTTGCATTCTGTTAAATCACAGTAAGTGTATGTTTTGTATGTTTTCCACAATTTTATACTATCCCATGCAATAAAGTTGAAATACGGACATTGCTCTTTGTTAATGCTTGCTGGGAAAGAGTTTAGCTGCCTGTCAATATATACTCCACACACATAGGGAGGACAGAACAGTGGTTTCAATTAAGACCTTTTGTGCACACAATACACTTTTAATTAGGCACCGTATTTTTCAGACTACAAGACGCATTTTTTCCCACCAAATTTAGGGAGAAAACAGGGGTGCGTCTTATGGTCCGAACATACCGATTATGGCCGCCGGCTGTACTGAATGTGGCCGCACTGAGCGATCTCAGGGCGGCAGGAGAGGAGCGATGCTGCGGGAAGCCAGCGGCGGTGTTTAAAGGGTTAAACCTTGCTGCCGGCTTCCCGCAGCATCGCTCATCTTCTGCCGTCCCGAGATCACTCAGAGCCGCAGCTCAGTGCTGAACGGCTGCGCTCAATCCCTACGCTTAAGACTATGTCTCCACTGCACAGAAAAAAGTCTGTTTTTAGAAAACGAAAAACGCTGAAAAACTACTGAAAAGAGCTCCCATAGACTTCTATAGTAAAAAAAAGTCCTGCTGTCTTCACGGAGGTTTTCTCTGCTCGTATTGTTTACTGGTCGTCTTTTGCAACATGTTGTTAAAAAAACGCTAGAGCAGAAAATTTACTACAGGAGTCTATGTAAAGCGCCGAATGTTTTCTTTTGCGTTTTCGCTGTGTTTTATGCCACGATTTTTCAATAAAAACCCACCCAGGAGACCCAAATCCCACCTATGGTGGGTGTTAAAGGTTATTCCTTAACAAATTTGTATACAAGTGTCCGATGTGTCCTTGTTCGTAACGTTTGTAATAAAATGATCATGCCTTGGTCGCTAACGATTTTTGCACAATTCCTATTTTTTTCGCCAAAAATGTTTTTTACAGATTTTGGAACTAAAATCCTTTTCTTAACAGATTTTTGTGCTAATAAAGTTCTCTTGCTTCTGACGCTAAAAATCCGTTTTCTTTACGGATGTTGGCACTAAAATCCTTTTCGTTACGGATGTTGGCGCTAAAATCCTTTTCGTTACGGATTTTAGCGCTAAAATTCTTTTCTTTTCGGATTTTGGCGCTGAAATCCTTTTCCACAAACGTGAGCTAACTTTAATAGCACCAAAAGCCGTAAAAAAAAATATTTTTAGCGACAAAAACAAGATTACGCTATTAGCACCAAAATCCATAAACACCTGTATTTTAGCGTCAAAATCAGTAAGAAAAAGTATTTGTGACAAAAGCAAGAGAACTCTATTGACACTAAAATCTGTAAAAAAAAAAAACAAAACAAAAAAACAAACATATTTTAGCGCCAAAATCCATTAAAAAAAACATTTTAGCGACAAAATTCGTAAAAAAAAAGTATTTTTTGCGACAAAAGCAAGATAACTTTATTAGCATAAAAATCTGTAAGCATAAGGATTTTGACGCCAAAATTCATTAAAAAATGGACTTTAAAGCCAAAATCCATAAAAAACTTATTTTTGGCGACAAAAGCGAGATAGCATTATTAGCGCCAAAATTCGTAAACCGACTACAAGATTACATATAAATGCAATAATGTGTTTTACATGGTCAAGTACCCTAGGGGACTAAGTATTAAAGTAAAAAAAAAAAAAGTTAAAAAAAAATCTTAAAAGTTCAAATCACCCCCCTTTTTCAGTTTTACAAGTAAAAAAAAATAAAAAAGTTACACATATTTGGTATCGCCACATATGTAAAAGTCCAGTCTATTAAAATATAACAGTTATCCCGTACGCTGAACACTGTAGAAGAAATAAATTTCAAACACCAAAATTATGTTGGTTTTTTTCACTTAATGTCCCCAAAAGAATGGAATAAAAAGTGATCAAAAAGTCACCTACACCCCAAAATGGCACCAATGCAAACTAAACTTCAGACTGCATTGTTTTGCGTCTTAGGCCTCGTTCACACGGCTTATTCTGGGACTGATTCCAGCCGTACTGTGCGCCATATTTGCGCTGCAGTACGGCTGGAATCCGTCCCAGTCATTACGGTAATCCACAGTTCTCATAGAAAACTATGGATTGCGTCTCTTCTCCCCGCTCGGCGAATCTGCCGCGGTGGGAGAAAGTGACATGCGCATTATTTACGGCGTGTATGCGTCGTGAATAATGAGTGCTAATGGGGCTGGCGAGCTGCCGGCCCACCGCCCCCGCTGCACGGCAGCCGGCGTAATTGCGGGGCGAAATCCGTCCCAGCAATTACGTCGGCAATAAGCCGTGTGAACATTGCCTTAAAGTCCGGTGCGTCTTGTAGTCCAAAAAATACGGTATGTTTCAGCCAAAACCAGTGGATTCAAATGAGAAGTCTTTCCTTTAGGCTGGGTTCATATATTGCAGCTTAATAGTTGATGGCTGAATGGTACACTGCTGTTTCACTGCACATCCATTTTAAATATTGACAAGCTAACTGCAGTAACTGAAGACAATTTGAAAACCGTGCTGACTTCAAAGTATGAAAAGTGTGCAAAAAGTAAAAAACAAAATATCTTATTGTTTTCATGCTTACAAATTGACATTAAAATAAAGTCTGGGAATGAGTTTCACACTTTGGCTGTTTTAATATTATAGCAACTTGAGTTTACATAAGTGGTGTGTTTTTTTTCATTTGTATTTCATTTTCAATTTATTCATTATTAATTATAAATTGTTCATATTTTTGTTAAATCTGTTTCCCAAAATGTTATGAAATACCTCTGGGGTACATTTATAAATTTTTTTTTTTTTACTCCTTAGGAGCCCCAGATACAGTGTTAGACAGCACCCTGAGATATTAGTCACTGGCATAGCTGACCTTGTCCATGTCACCACCAAGTCTAAGGGAATATTCACACAGCATATATGCGGGCCTTAATTTGGCACGTAATTGCAGTGCAATATGACTGAATTACGCACCACAAACACGGTAATGCATAGCTCTCAGAGAGCTATGAATACCTGCCATTTTCCCCCTGAGAAAGTGAATGTCACTGGGAGCGTTTCAAAAGTGCTTCTGCAGCAACAGGCGTATAGCAATATACCTTCAATATGGCGTGTGAACATGTCGCTTCTTTCTCCCGTAATGTATGCCGGGGAAACATCAGTTATGAATTTCCATATTTGTGGAGCGTAACGCAGGTGTATTGCAGCGCAATTACGCATCAAAATACGCCATGCGAATACACCATGTGAACATAGTTACATCCACATGGCATGGTTTTTTCGTCGGATTGCCAGACTGTTTGTGGATTTGGAAACAGTCTGAAAACTGATAAGAAACCATCCCTATAGACTTTAACCCCTTACCAACATATTACGTACAAGTAAGTCATAGTGCCGCTAAGCAGCCGTGTAGCTTCACAGCCGACGGGTCTTAGCAGCTAATTGCAACTAACACCCGGCGGCTTCATCGCGCAGGGGGGGCTAACGGTTTAGACACCATGGCTAAGATGGCTGCGGGATCTAAACCAATGAGAAACGGTGCCGCGCAATGTTCCTCACTGCGATCGGGTTGCAATCCGAAAAAGTCGGATTAAAATATAACAGAATTTATCCCGGATGCTGAACACACTAGAAGAAAAAAAATTCCAAGTGTTTTTTAGGTAATTTCACATCCCATAAAAATTGGAATAAAATTGATCAAAAAAAGTCGCACGCATTCCAAACTGATAGCAATAAAAAAATTCACTTCAGCCCGCAAAAAATGCATCCTCACTCACGTCTGTAGGTGTTGTTACAAAAAAGTTGTTGGTCACAGAAAATGGCACTGTGGCGCAAATTTCAAAAATAGAAAATGCTTGGAATATTTTTACGGTACCAAAACATACCGGAAACACTACATGTTTGGTATTGGCGGATGCGTAGATAACAGATAACACATAATTTTTACCAAAGAATGAACGCCGTAAAAACAAAAGTACTTTTTTTTCACATTTTGACCCACTTATTTTTTTGCTGTTTCCCAGTATATTCTATGGTAATATGAATGACATCATTAGAAAGTACATCTTGTCCCGCAAAATAAAAGCCCTCATACGTCTATGTAGGAGGAAAAATAAAAAAAGGTATAGCTTTCTGGAGGTGAAGAGAAAAAAAAATAGAGGCATATTATTATGACCGTCCGTCAGGAAGGGGTTAATAGAACATCTGCCCAGTAGTTTACAGATTTTCAGCCGGATGGATTTTCACAATGCCGGCAAAAAAATCAGAACATGCACAATCTTCTGCCCAGTTTTCAGGTGAAAGGTGTGCTAGTCAATGATTTGGGGCGGATCCACCAACTGCAGACAAAACCGTCCTCCAAAACCATTGAAAAGACAATGAAATACTGGGCGGATTCTTAATCAGGATCCGAAAAGTACTTTGTCACTGCTGTCTGGCTATCCAATATAATACATTAGAAAGTGTTTTAAAAAAAAAAAAAAAGTGTGAAGTAGTTATCCCTTAATGGGATTAAAAAAAAAAGAAAAAATGTGGTAAAATATAAAAAAAAAAAAAAAATTTAATAAAAAAAATTATTGTGCATTCATTACACACAAAAGATACACATTAGGTATCCACACAACCGTAATAACCGTAATTAATTTAACAGGTTATTTAGTGTGAAATACTATGTTCACTTTGCAAATATTGTTTTTTGTTTTTTTTAAATTCTGCAGTAATTTAAATGTAAACTCAAACTATGCCACTCAGAAAATACAACTTCTCCTGCATGAAACAAGTCCGAACACAACTGCGTCATCGGAAAAAAAAGTTCTGACTGTTGAAACACAGGGAGGCAAAAAACTAAAAAATGTAGCCGACCTTTTCTGGCCTGGTGCTTAAGGGGTTAAGCAAAATTCAGTAGTCGATTCAAGAAAAAGAATCCGCAGAAATGTTTTTGATTATATACAGATGACACTGATCAAAAGTTGTACCAGATTCTACTCTACTATATGTGATAAACAATACTTTCTAATGGTGTACACCATCTGCCTCCTAAATTCCTCACTTCATGTGGATCTCCAGTTGACATTTAGAAAGAGTATTGCTGAATTCAAGTATGACATTTTACTAGGGCAGTAATTGAGTTAGAAGTTAATAACTACACAAGGATGCTTGTTGCTATGGTAACAGGTCTTTTCTGTTCATAAGCTTCTTCCCATTGTCCACAGAAGGAATCAGTAGTCAAAAACCTCTAAAAAGCAAACAGATGTCACCATATTCTGGGGAAGGTGATTCGTAATAGGTGGAAGCAGACCCAGGTAAAACGAAAATACATAAACAAGAAGCACTACAGTTACCCGATTCAGTACTGGTCCAGCGCTGCTAATCCCCACCTGTCCCTACTTATATATCAGGATGCTGTGTCTCCTACCGTATGCTATGTCTTGTGATAACCACCATATGATGTGAAGCCATGAAGGCATTACTTTGACTTCATGTACTTGAGTGTAATTGAAGGAACAGTAGGGATCAGCAGTGTCAAAACGATACACTGCCAATGTTAAATGTACAATTTGTTTTCTTTCCTCTTGTTAGGCATACTCAAGCTTAATAAAGTCCTGAAAAACCTCAAACAGCACGTCTGGCCACACGTGTTAGCCAGTGACCTCCCTGTGTCACCGACAAACTTGTGTGGTTCTAGGCTGCCACAAACCCAAGTAGGCATGATTTTGTCCACCTGCAGCTGCTGCAGCATGCAGACCTAGCCTAATCTTGCAATCACGCTCCATATGTTGCCAATTTTATGCTAACAAATTGTATTTAAAACCAACTGCAAAATTCCTTGATGCTTAATTTCAGGTAGATTATAGTTTCATAGTTTGTAAGGCTAAAAAAAGACAAGTCGTCCATCTAGTTCAGCCTGTTGTGCTAAGGTGTTGATCCAGAGGAAGGCAAAAACCCCAATGAGGTAGAAGCCAATTGTCCCCATTTTAGGGAAAAATTCCTTCCTGACTCCAATCTGGCAATCAGAAAAATCCCTGGATCAATGACCCCTCTCCTGAATCCTAGTCACTATAACTTGTTATATTATTACGCTCCAGAAATGCATCCAAACCCTTTTTGAACTCGGTTATTGAATTCACCATGACCAGTCCCTCTGGCAGAGAATTCCATAGTCTCACTGCTCTTACAGTAAAGAATCCCTTTCTATGTTTATGTAGAAACTTTCGTTCCTCAAGACGTAAAGGATGCCCCCTTGTTCATGATATGTTGGCAAATTGAACATACGGCAGCCTTTGGGTATGTTCACACGGTGTGCTGGGTCCGTGTAAAGATACGCTTTTAGATGCGTGTTTGGATCCGTCTGTCGGACCCTAAACGGACCCAAACAAGTATCTAACAAATTGGAATGTGATTTACATTGCTTTTAATATGAAACACTCATCGGAGTCCACACGAGTGATTGCTGATGCGAGTCTCATTGCATCTTTCAGATTCGTTCCAAGAATTGACATGTCAATTCTTGGTCTGAAAGACGCAGCAGGAGCCCTGTAATAAACTATAGGGTGCGATCCTGCTGCATCCAACACGCATCCAAACACGCTGCTGCATGTTGGATATGTGTTGGATCCGTTTAGGGTCCAATCGCCAATGCATTTTTGGATGCGATTTTCGGATCCAACACGGATCCAAAAACGCTGTGTGAACAAGCACTTACAGTGTATCTGAGCTTTCATGAAATGCTGACATCTGGACACCGGATTCTTCACTATGCATCAAGGGATGTTTGTGCTGCTCATTACAGCCGCAGTGTTTGTATTCCATGTCCTTTCCCACCACTATTTGGATTTCTCTCCATGGCAGGGGCAGCCACTTATCAGAAGTCTGCCAGTGCTATACCGACTGTGTCTTCCTTTTTCACAGCATTAGACCATGATCTGAATCCCCAGCCCCTGCTCTCATTTGGCTAATAGCAGAGGCAGATCTGTGTACAGGAGAGACCAAGGATATAGGAAAACTGCAAAACCATTTACATTTTAAAACTAAAAGAGCGTTTGAAAGAACATGGTTATGTTCACAAGACTTGTCGGATTCCACGTCAAATTTGGTGCAATATCTGCAATCCATTCATTCACAAAGTGAACTACCAGCCTCCCGCAGTGTACCGCGTCAGTGTCTAGTCAAGAGAACCAAAGTAGCTTAAAAATCCTGAGCCAAAGACTGAGGTTTTAATATGATTGTAACTAAACAGTGAACAGTGTTCGCTGTGTGGAGTTTAGTCTACACCTGAACCATGTCTTAATCATCCTTTCTAGTCACTAGGAGCAGAAGAGCCGCCACGGACTGCAACTGTTGTGTTTTTCTGTTCGTTCTCCATTTTTTCTTTAGGGTTTGTTCACACAGTATGTTGGATCCGTTTTTGATCCGAAAAACGCATCCAACACGCATTTTGGCTGCAGCAGTATTACACCCTATGGTTTTAAATAGGGCTCCTGCTGCATCTTTCAGATCAAGAAATGATATGAAAATTCTTTGAACAGATCCGAAGGACGCAAGTAAACATGGATAGGCGATCACTCGTCTGAACGCCGATGTGGGTTTTACATTGAAAGCAATGTAAAATCACACTTCATAGTGTTAGATGCGTGTTTGGGTCCGTTTAGATTTGAAAACATGCATCCAAAATCAGATCCAACACACCGTGTGAACATACCCTTATAATCATTTTGCTTTTATGTACAGCTCATCTTATTGCTTTTTTGGGGGGATTTTTGTAAGCCCTGATTTTTTTTTGTGTGTATTAAAGCTTAAAACTTTATAAAGTTTGGTCTGTGTGTGCTCTAAAACAATCCAGAGCTTTTGAGTTTAATTCTTTAACTGATGAAAAGCAGGACGCATCGCCTAGGTTCATTAAGTGGTGTTCCTGGGGTGTGATTTGTGCATAGTTTGCAACCTGAGTGTAAACTCAAACTTGAATAAGTTGAGATAGATTTAACACTTGCAGTTACACCCACATCACATTTTTGTGAAGTGTTTACATAATACTCACTTAATGAAAAAAACACTTAGAAATCTTTATTCATAGAAATGCATTAAGTAGCTTGTAAATTTCTTCAAAATCACTGCAGTCAAGCAAGCCGCTATTAATTTATGTTGTTTACTACATGATGCAATTTCTGAGCAATTGGAATAAGTAGCACCCATTCTTTTTCGACATCAGTAATATAAATATTGCTTGGAAACGTCTTGAAAACGGTTTAAGTTTTTGGCTACTTTATGGGAAAAAAGTGTTACTTCAAAACATTTTGTACAGTCCTAATCAATGGCCAGGGCTACACAATACAAAACAGTGTGTTGCAAAAGTATTTATACCCCTTGACCTGTTTCTCATTGTTCTAAAGCAACACAAAATGGCAAGTATTTGTGAAGCGTAAAGAAAATACATGCTTTTCCAAATGTTCAGAAATGAAAAAACTGAAAGTTTGGCATGCATATGTATTCAGTTCCCTATATTCTGACACCACTAAATAAAATCCAGTGCGACCAATTGCCTGTAGCGATCACCAAATTTGTAAATTGACTGCATTTGTGTGTAATTTATTCTTACTATAAAAACAGCTGTTATGTGAAGGCCTCAGAGGTTTGTTAGGGTATGTTCACACGGCTTATTGGGGCGCGTATAGTACGTGCCCCAATACGCCGGGTGTTTTGGAAGCATGTGCTGAACAGCGCATACTCCCAAAGCACGGGCGGGTCGGCCCATTGACAAGCATTATCAGCTGCACGTAAGCGCCGCTAACAATTGGCATGTCACTTCTCTCGGGGGAAACGACACGTAATTCAGAGCTATGAATTACCGTAATTGCGGCACGTATTTTGCCGCGTATAAAGCACAATACGCTGTGAAATGCGTGTGCAATTATGCTTAAAAATAAACCGT
This sequence comes from Phyllomedusa bahiana, assembly GCA_025379985.1. Taxonomy (NCBI): domain Eukaryota; kingdom Metazoa; phylum Chordata; class Amphibia; order Anura; family Hylidae; genus Phyllomedusa; species Phyllomedusa bahiana. The sequence continues at coordinate 52,203 of JAODAL010005036.1, forward strand.
GTGAACATACCCTTAAAGAACATTAGTAAACACATAGCATCATGAGAACCAATGAAAACATCAGGCAGCTCTAGGATAAAGATGCGGCATAGTGTATTGCAGGGTTAAATTTTATAAAATATAGCCCATGTTCTGAACATCTCACGGAGCACTGTCCAATCTGTAAATGGAAGGAGTATGGCACAACTGGTAACCTACCAAGATATGGCCGCCACATAAACGGATAGCATAGACAAGGAGAAAACTAATTAGAGAAGCAGCCAAGAGGCCCAGAGTCACTCTGGAAGAGCTACAGAAATCCACAGCTCAAGTGGGAGAATCTGTCCATAAGACAACTATTAGTCATGTACGCGACAAATTTGTGTCCTTTATAGAAGAATGGCAACAAGAAAGCCATTTTTTAAAAAGGCAGCCATAAAAAGTTCTATTTGCAAAAATCTATGTAAGGAGCACAGCAAGTATGTGGAAGAAGGTGCTCTTGTCAGATGAGACCAAAATTTTACTTTTTGTCCTAAATCCCAAACGTTATGCGTGGAGAAAAGCCAACACTGCACATCACCCTCAACACACAATTCCCACCATGAAGCATGGTGGTGGCCGCATCATACTGAGGGGATGCTTTGCTTCAGCAGGGACTGGGAAGCTGATCAGAGTGGATGGGAAGATGGATAGAGTGAAATAGGCAATCCTGGAGGAAAACCTATTGGCTGCAAAAGACATAAGACTGGGGCATAGGTTTCACTTACAGCAGGACAACAATCCTAAACTTACAGCCAAAGCTATAATAGAATGGTTTAACTCAAAGCATAGTCATAGTGTTAAAATGGCCAAGTCAAAATCTTTACCTAAATCCCATTGAAAATCTGTGGCAGAGCTTTAAAATTGCTGTTCACGAATGTTCGCCAACTAATCAGACTCAGCAAGAGCTATTTTGCAATGAAGAATGGGCAAAAATTTCAGGCTGTAGATGTGCAAAGTTGGTAGAAACATACTCCGCCAGACTTGTTTTTATTGCAGCTAAGGGTATGTTCACACGGTGTGTTCACAACGATTTTGGATACATTTTTAGATGAGTGTTTGGATCTGTGTTTCGGACCCTGAATGGCACCAAGCACGCATCTAACCACGTGCAGTGTGATTTATATTGCTTTCAATGTAAAACACGCATCAGGGTTCAGACGTTACATGTTTTACATGCGACCTCTCCGATGCGTCTTTCGGATTTTTTTAAAGAATTGACAAGTCAATTCTTGATGCATTTGACGCAGCAGGCGCCTTAATTAAAACTACAATGCACCTGTGTGTTGGATGCGTTTTGGATGTGTTTTATGCAGCGCTTTTGAATGCATTTTTTGGATCGAAAATGTATCCAAAAACGTATTGAACATGCCATGTGAACATACCCTAACGGTGGTTCTACAAAGTATAGACTCAGGGGGACTGAATACCTATACATGCCACATTTTTCAATTTTTTAAATGCATGTATCATTTTCTTTGCACTTCATAAATACTTGCTACTTTGTGTTGCGTTATCACATAGAAGAATACTAAAATAAATTTAAGTTTGTGGCTGTAACATTAAAAATTAAGAAAAGTTCAAGGGGTTTGAATATTTTTGTAACCCAGTTTATATTACATAAAATGTTACGCAGTGTTGTTCATATAATAAGTATGCAGGGAATATATGCAATAATACAACATATGAAATTATCTTCTATGAGGCATTATTTAACAAAATTGTGATAGGACAGAATCTTTTTAAGGGGTTTCAAATCGTTAAACATCTAGAATGGAAGTCATCTCGGACCCCAGTCAGTAAAGCACAGTGTCAATATACCTGAAAACTGATCCCCAAAAAAAAGCGAGGTGAAATGTAAAAAAAACATACTCGTGCTGTGTTTGTCTGGGGTTTTGTGCTTATGAAGCTTTCTGTTTGGCATGAGGTATTATTTGTATTCTGTAGGTTGAGACAATACTAGCAATATCAAACATGTAGGGTTTTCAGTATGTTTTAGTACTTTTAAAAAAAATTACAAATATTCTCTGTTTCTTAAATTTGTGCTGCAACGTCATTTTTCATGAGCAATAACTTTTTTGTTCTTCCAATTATGGACCTGCATTTTTTTCGAGCTGAAGTTGAGTTTTTATTGAGATACATATGACTTCTTGATAATCTTTGATTCCTATTTACTTACCAAATAAGCCCACTACATAGGACCTTACTGACAATAGGACATACCCATGCGTCCATTGTTGGTAAGGGGGTAAATAAAAACTATTACCAAATACACTGCTGTTCTGATTTTCCTTCAGAGCTAGAGCGGTTCCTATCTTCTACTTGTGTACACAAGCTTTCCTAGGTTGCTGACCACCTCTCTCTCCTCCAGCAGCCCTTCCCGAGATGGTGACGTCACTCCCTGTAGCCTCTTGTCCTGCTGTTAAAACTTCTCCAATAGCAATATCCCTCTAATAGGCTCAGTTACGAATAACAGAGCTGATATATGCAAATCGCTGATATAAAACCACCCACAGCCAAATCGGCAAGTGGCAGCCTGAAGCTGGCTGTCAAGAGCAGGCTTTGTAAAATAGCCTGATGGGAAATCCCTTTAAACTCTTCAGGTAAGATATTCTTCTATAGGCTCTGTTATGTGACAGTCTCACATCTCCCGACATCTCACATCTTTTCCTGTGCAGAGATATTTGAAGAACTAAAAGGTCACATAAATTAAAACTGTCTAAGACTTCCTCTGCTGCCCATAGCGACGAGAGCTCCCCTTTAACTCTGAGCACTAGATGAAATGAAAGTGGACCTCCGGTTGGTTGCTATGGTTCCAGATATCTCCACTCTAGCAATATCCGATCATCACAGGACCTTCTTCTATGTTCTCCTCTTATCAGCTCCGGACATGACCGTCTCCAAGACTTCTATCGCGCTTCCCCCACACTCTGTAATGCACTGCCCCAACACATCAGACTCTCTGCCACTCTCACCAGCTTCAAAAGCAACCTGATAACCCATTCCTTCAGGATTGCCTATAACCTACAATAACCCTGCTGCCACTGTACTACCCCACAAACATGTCTGCCACTCTCCTTCTGTCTCTTCCCTCCTCCTTGTAGATTGTAAGCCTTCGCGGGCAGGGTCCTCTCTCCCTCTGTACCAGTTATAACTCATTCATTGTCATTATTGTAATCACTCGACATATCATGTATGTGACCACCCTCAAATGTACAGCGCCATGGAATCAATGGCGCTTTAAAATAAATGTTAATAATAATAATAACAACTAAGGAAGTCTTAAGCAATGTTCACACGGCTTATTGCCGACGTAATTGCGGGGACGGATTTCGCCCCGCAATTACGCCGGCTGCCGTGCAGCGGGGGCGGGGCAGGGGGCCGGCAGCTCGCCAGCCCCATAGACATTCATTACTCACGGCGCGTACACGCCGTAAATAATGTGCATGTCACTTTCTCCCCACCCGGCGGATTCGCCGAGCGGACAGAGGAAACGGAATCCATAGTTCTCTATGAGAACTGTGGATTACCGTAATGACAGAGACGGATTTCAACCGTACTGCAGCGCAAATACGGCGCGCAGTACGGCTGAAATCAGCGTCCAAATAAGCCATGTGAACGAGGCCTAGACCTAGACAGTTTTCATACATGTGAAATTAAAGTTACACACATTCCTATAGGAATGAAAAATAAAAATCTTCACACAATATAAGCCAGACAATTAATCTCTTCATGGAGGATATAGCCTGATGTGATGTTGCCACATCCCTATAACCTTTTCCTCTGTAAACAGACTTGCAAATTAAAAGGTGCAAATGTTCTCATAGGAATTAATGTGAAATCATGTATTCCAAAGCTGTGGGCTAGAAGATGCAGTACTCCAGGTCGGAGTTCCCACTAGTTACTATTTGTACCTGTGCCCAGTAAATGATATCTGCGGTTTTTGGTTCTGACCCATCATCATATTCCACATAACTATTTGAGGATTCGTGCCATTTGCATGAGTGTCAGGTCTAGAAACCTGCCTACTGCAAAGCATGTGTCTGCTATTGCCACAGGATGCAGAGTTAGGGGTAGTTGTGGATGATATGATTGAATTCATGGCAGTATTTGAGAATTCAGGAAAGCATTACCAACCACTTTGGCCGTCATCTAGATACCAGTTCGGCCAATGCCTGCTGTGGATTTCCCTATGATACATTTATGGCACTTGACATTAACTTCACAGCACCAGCTCCATAAATTTACAGCACAGAGCACAAAGAGGTGAAACTTAGCATAACTAGAAAAAAAATATTCTTTGTCAATGTTTTTGCCAGCCAGAGCTTCTGACAAGCCATTTACAACAGATATTAGAAACTTTAAATCTGGCTTTTGTTTAATAAATAATTGCTAGATTCCGTTTTGCGCAGTAACATCACCTTTACCTTAAGGGCTTGTTCACACGGAGTTTACACTACGTGTTACAAGAGCTTTTAGGATCCATCTTGGGGTCCGCTCTGTCGACCGAGCGGACTCCAAGACGGATCCTAAAAGCACTTGTAACACGAGTGTAAACTCCGTGTGAATAAGCCATAAGGGTCTGTTCACACAGCGTTTTTTAGATGTGTGTTTGGATCCATTTTTCGAACTCAAACACGCATCTAACAATGTGCAGTGTGATTTACATCAGTCTCAATGTAAGACACGCATCATCGTTCAGATGTCCGAATGTCTCTTTTGGATCCATTCAAAGAAATGACAGGTCAATTCTTGATCCGTTTTACGCAGCAGACACCCTATGTAAAACTATAGGGTGCACAAAAAAGCATCAAGACGCTGGTGTTTTAGAAGTACAGCGCCTACTTCTAAAGTGTGGAGGGAATGGGGTAGGACAGCCCCATTCACTTCTATTATCCCGGCCTCAATACACGTCAGGGAAGATAGAGGTAATTCATAGCTCTCTCATTCTATGAGAGCTATGAATTACTTTAGTCACATATTTCAGGGAGTATTGCAGCACACTTACACCCCGAAATATGGTCTAAAAGACGCCATGTTAACATACCCTTACATATGGTCTAAATAAAGATAAAATATTGATATCTCCATACCCAACGCATACTGTCTAAATAAAGATAAAATATTGGTATCTCCATAGACGTTATGCTGAAAAAAGGCAGACGCCCATTCGGTTCAGAGGAAGGCAAAACCCCCATGAGGTAGAAGCCAATTGTCCTCATGTTAGGGAAAAAAATTCTTTCTGACTTACATCTGGCAATCAATCACAATAAACACCTACATTAAAGGGTGTAAGGGTATGTTCCCACGGCATCTTTCAGGCCATATTACGGGGCATAATACCCTGTAACTATGGTAATCATAGCTCTTATAGAGAACCATAATTAACCTCCATCTTCCCCGACACGATTGCATGCTGGGAGAAGTGAATAGGACACTCACCCCCCTCTCCCCGCACGCTTTAGAGGTACGTATTGGCCAGCGAGTTACACCCGGCGTCCTGCGGTGCGCAGGTACAGGCCGCAAGATGCTGTGTGAACATACCTCAAGGCTGCGTCCACACGGTGAATGACAAAATACTGGACAGCCCTGAATCAGACACCAACAAATATTTCAACAGTATTTGTTGTCATTTTTTGGCACGGTTTTCGGATTTGGTTTTTCAGTGTTTTTTGACAGACAGTGAATCATAGAGCATCATAGATGTGGACCCGTGCCAAGAAACAAAAACAAAAGTTTTCTGGTAGTTTTTTCAATCCCATTGATTTAATAGCACATATTCTGCCGTTTTTCAAGTGAAATACGAAGGAAAAACATGTCCCAAGTTTTTTTCAAAAGTTTTGAAATCCAACCTCAGAAAATCTGAGTCGTCCAGACAACTTGGATTTTCTATTGAGGTCTTTGAAGGTTTTGAAAATCTGAAACCACGTCAGAAAACTACTATATAATGGGCGTAAAAATCACAGAAAAGATACTCAGGCAGATTAAAAACCATTCCCAATACAGAAGCCACATTGTAATATGAGAGAGGTTCCACAAGTGCAAAATACTAAGGGTGTTCACACGGCATTGACAAAGTATTTTGTCTTTTTTTTGCACGTAGAGGGATGGCTTTTGTCGGCGGTTTGCGGATTCAAGCCGTCCCCCTTCATATTCGCATGTTCATGTTCCACCCGAAAATCCGGGGGAAGAATAATCATGTTCTAAGTTTTTAGGAACGCCGGCGGTGTCAAAAACCGTCCAGCGAAAAATCTGTGCAGTGTGGACTGCTGCAAGGATTTTCTATTTAAGTCAATGTAAAAGGTTGACAGCCGGCTTACAGACTGTTTTCAAATCCAACTGAAAACAAGTGCCGTGGGGATGTACCCAAAGGGTGCTTTCACACGGTCCGTTTTTGGTGCGTTTTTTATGCGTTTTTTCAATGCATTTTTTGTGCAGGAAGGCAGAGCAGTTAATGCGGTTCATTGCTGCACAAAAATCGCGGTAATTACAGCGATTTTACCACGATTTTTGTGCAGCAATGTACAGCATTAATTGCTGTGCCTTCCTGCACAAAAAAACGCATTGAAAAAACGCATAAAAAATATCACCAAAAACGCACCGTGTGAAAGCACCCAAAGGCGATGTTCACACGGCTTAAACATGGCATAATTGTGGGACGGATTTCGCCCGCAATTACGGCGTGTGTGCGGGGCAGGGACGGCAGCTCGCCGGCCCCATAGACAGCCATTATCCACGGCGCGTATCCCGCCGGGATTATGTGCATGTCACTTTATGTGCATGTTCTCTATGAGAACTATGGATTACTATAATGCCTGGCACGGATTTCAGCTGTACTGCAGCGCAGCATTTCGCGCAATACGGCTGGAATCCGTGCCAGAAATAAGCCGTGTGAACGAGGCCTAAGTGTCAGTAACAGAAGCGTCTGTATACTTTTAACTATGTGTCAGTATGATCTTAAGGCAACCACTCCCCTGCACACAAGGTGTGTGAATGGTATGCATACCAGTATTTTGCAGCTGTGGATCCTCTGTATCCTCTGGGATTGTGGCTTCTCTGTATCCTATGAGGAATTGGATTTTAACCTGCCTGATGATCAGTAAGTTAGCCTTCATTCTTCTATGATTTTTATTTACATTTTTGTCCCATGTTTTCGGTGACATGCATTACTAAAGGAAGTTCCAAGTTTTTCACATCACTGTGTATCAGAAATATGTATGGTAAACTGGTATGGTAACAGATGTATTAGGTTATGTGCACACGGTGTTTTGCAATCTGTTTTGCAATCCTAAAAATGTATCCAAACACGTACCCAAAGTGTGTTACATGTTTGGATAAATTTTCTGGATTGGCAAAAACGTACCCTAGTATTAGGGTTTGTGATGCTTCACCCGCCCGGAGTCTCGCTGTGCAGGGAGGAGGCAGGAGGGATCGCTCCCTCCTCCCTCATCCCCCTGTGTGTCCGGCGGCGGTGTGGGCGCCGCTGAGCCCGGTCAGCGGCGCAGGGGCCGTGCCGCGCGGCTGCGGGGGTGTGGCGCGCGGCTGCTCGCGCTTCCCCCGGCGCGGCTGAGGAGATCGTCTGGAGGCGGCCGTGCTGCAGGACCTGGTGAGGTAAGTGGATTTTATTATTTTATTTTTATTAGCTATATGGGGGGCTCTGCCTGGAAAACAATGGGGGCACTACCTGGCAACAGAGGGGACATCTACCTGTCAACAGAGGGGACATCTACCTGGCAACAGAGGGGACATCTACCTGGCAACAGAGGGGGCATCAACCTGGCAACAGAGGGGGCATCAACCTGGCAACAGAGGGGGCATCAACCTGCCAACAATGGGGGCACTACCTGCCACAGAGGGGACATCTACCTGGCAACAAGGGGGCATCTACCTGGCAACAGAGGGGGCACTACCTGGCAACAGAGGGGGCACTACCTGGAAACAGAGGGGGCACAACCTGGAAACAGAGGGGGCACAACCGGGCAAACAATGGGGGCACTACCTGGCAACAATGGGGGCACCTACCTGGCAACAATGGGGGCCCCTACCTGGCTAACAAAGGGGGGCACCTAGCTGGCTAACAAAGGGGGGCAACTACCTGGCTAAAGAGGGGGCATCTACTTGGCTACAAGGGGGCATCTACCTGCCTGTAAGGGGTACTACCTGCTTATGGGGGGTTACTACCTGGCTATAAGGGCATCTACCTGGCTTTCTTCCAAAGCCGTTATGCAGTTCGGTGGAGTGGGTGTGGCTTTTTGAAGGGGCGTGGCATACCGACAAGATGGGCGTGTCCGCCCACTGAAATCTCCTGCTTTTTCATTTTCAAAAGTTGGTAACTATGCATAAATGCATCACAAAGACGTGACACGTGTTTTACATTGAAACTAATGTAATCACACAGGAACATCGTTAGATAAGTGTTTGGGTCTATTTTTGGATCTGAAAAACATATCCAAACACGCATCTAAAAAACACCCGTCTTAACATTCCCTTAGCTTAGGGTGTTTTCACAGAAGCGTTTTTGCAGAAATACATAGCATTATTTGCTGTGTATTTCTGCAAACAAAACACACTAAAGAGGAGCATCTTTTGGTGCATTTTTTTTTTTTTTTTTGCAGAGATGCACAAAAGTTAATGCTGTGTATTTCTTCAAAAAATGCATAAAAAATGCACCACAAAAACACTACGTTTGAAAGGCCCCTTAAACCTTGTTGTAAAAATTTCCGCATTATTAGATATAATGCTTATCAAATCACATTAAAGGAAAAAAAATTCACTCACAATATTCAAGAGTGTCAGGAGATATTTCTGCACATAATCTTTTCCATGAAATCGGACAACAGAGTCATCAACTCCAAGCAGCACTTCAATGTTGTAATCGTCGTCACTTGCATGTCTACGACTTCTTTTCTGTGTGCTATTGATTCGATCTTCAATACGGTCAACAAGATTTTCCAAAACATTACTGGTATATCCAGGTGCTGAAAACAAAAACAATGCAGTATATTAGCCAATGTCTGAACTGTAAAATCAACTAGTTAGTTTAAAGTGCACCTTCTAATTGGAAACTCATACAGTACATTAGGGACACATAAAAAGTATCCTAAAATACTCTCTGTAGCAAGATTGATTTTTACAGAAATTCCGTGTTCACACGGCTTATTCAAGACGGAATTGCGAGCCGGATTGCGCTCGCAATTCCGGCTTGAATAAGGGGCGGGTGCGGGGGCGCGGCCTGCCGGCCCCATAGACTTCCATTATCCACGGCGCGTATTGCCCCTGGATAATGTGCATGTCAGTAATTACTGCGATGGATTGGCGCCGTACTGCAGCGCAAATCCGGCGTGCAGTACGGCGCCAATCCGCGCCGAAATAAGCCGTGTGAACGGCCCCAAAAAGTAGCCAGAGGGACATTTACTTCCAGGAGCCCATCACCAGAATATAGAAAGTCTACAACTTGTGCTCCATAATCATCATACAAAACCATCTGCAAGGATTTATTTGCTGCATACCCTGTTTCCCCGAAAATAAGACGTAGTGCATTTTGTTGATGCAATTCAGAGTTTGGCTGCTTATGCTGATGTTTGTGATGAAATCACTACAATATATTAATACATATTGATTTTTTTGTTCAACAATAAATCAAACATTTGTCACTTTATGTGAGAATAACTTTTGACACTTACCTATTCATAGGAGTCAGAGTTTTTATTCCCGTGATACACTGTCCTTTAAGAAATTTTGGTCCAGACAATCCATGTTTATTTGTGAAAAATATCAAAATATTTTGAAAATTTAGAAACATTTGCTATTTTCAAGGTTGAAAAATTTCTGCATGTAAGACAGTCATTCCACACAAAATAGTTTATAACTAGCATCTACCATATGTCTACTGTAGGTCGGCATCATCTTTTAAATGTCTTATTTTTTATGACATTAGGAAGTTTAGAAATTTAGTAGTAATTTTTCACATTTTTCAAGAAATTTTGAAACATAGATTTTTTTTTAGGGACCAGTTCAGTTCAATTCTGATGTGGCTTTGACAGCCATAAATGACTCAATACTTAATATTCAAAACAGCATTTAGGAAGTTTACTAACCCATTAGAAATGAAAGCAAAGTGAAGGTGAAATTTCAAAATTTCCCTTTTCTTGCAGATTTTAAATTTTTATCCATTATTCACTGGAACACTGTAGATGTGACCATGGAAATGCAACGTAGTATCTATTCCCCCAATTCTGCCGTTTTTAGAGATAGCCGATATGTGGCCCCAGTGCGATATTTGGCTCAGCCACAAGCCTCAGAATAGGAGGAACACCTACCAGACTTTAAGGTTTCCATTTCATTCCGATTTTCTGTAGGCGCCATAACAGGTTTGCAGACACCCTAAAGTGCTAGCCTTAAGGAATATATCCAAGGGTCTAGCGAGTATATCAACAACATAAGTGTCTCACTAATTTTTTTAGCTTTAGGCTGTGAAAATGAAAAATTAGTTTTTCCCTACAATGTACAATTTTAGCTGAAAAGGTTTATTTTTTCGGCAAGTTCGGCAATACCCTATATCTGGGTATGAACTACTGTTTGGGGGCATAGCAGGGCGTATAAGGGAGGAGCTCTATTTGGCTTTTGGAAGGCAGATTTTGGTGGGGCCATGTCACATTTGCAAAGCCCCCAAAAGTACCAGAACAGGTGGAACTTTTCAGAAGTTGCCCCTTCATGGATCTCTCATGGATCTCATTGTGTTTTTTGGGTACACAGATGTTCCATTTTTTTTTTTCAGCACTGGGCCATGAAAATGGTGGTGGGGGAACGCAGTTCCACCATTGGTTTTTGGGATACATTTTCACAGCATTCACCGTGCAGTATAAATGACAGGATAACTTTACTATGCAGGTCGGTACAATTGCAATTATTTAAATGCTATATAGTTTTTTTTTTTGTTTTATTACTTGTTTTTACTTTTCTATATATGGAGCTGATTAAGGGCTTGTTTTTGTGAGTGGAGTTGAATTTTTTTTTATTGGTACCATTATGGGGATCATATGACGCGTTGATTGCTTTTTATCAAGGTTTTTTGTGAGCAGTTTTGAACAAAATACAACAATCCTGGAAGTATTTTTTATTTTTATTTTTACAGCGGTGGTGGTGAAGTATAATGGCATGCTAGTTTTACTCAGCAGGTCAATATGATTACAGCGATACCCAATTTGTATTTTTTATGTTTTACTGCTTTTATACAATAAAACACTTATTCAAAAAAGAAAACATTTTTGCATTGACAGTCTGATACACATAACTTTTTTATTTTTCTACAGATTTGTGTAGGGGCTTGTTTTTGCGGGATGAGTTGACGATTTTATTGGTGTCTTTTGTTGGGGGGGGACAAGACTTTTTGAATGCTTTTAAATCTGTCTTTTGAAAGGCAGGGTGAAGAAAATGCTACAATTCTAGTAGAGTTTTTATTTTTATAAGCGCTCACTGTGCAGTATACGTGACAAGTTAAGTTTTACTCTGTAGGTCCATACAATCATATCAATACCCAGTTTATATAGTTTTTTTTACGTTGAAGCGCTTTAACCAAAAATAAATTGCGTAAAAAAATATTTATGCATCGCTATGCATCGCCATAACTTTTTACTTTTCCGTACACAGAGCTGAGTAACTGCTTTTTTTTCTGGATGAATTGACATTTTCATTGGTACCACTTTGGCATTTATATGACTTTTTGATTGCTTTGCCAGGTAAGAAAGTAGCAGCCATGATCGTGCTGCAGCGGCTTCAATGGAGGACAGAGGGAGATCCCTCCCTCTGTCTTTCCCTTAGCTTCCACAATCACTAAAGTGTTAATCACTGGTGGCTAGAGCTCACTGTGGCCCCAGGTGATGCAGCGTGAGGCCAGCTGTAGTATACAGCTGATCCAAGCCTGAAATCATGTGAGCTCCGTTTGCAAGCTTGCACAATCCCCATGACGTACGCATACGTCAATTTGCGGGAACCCCTTTCCGACCATGATGTATGGGTACGTCAAATGTCGGTAAGGGGTTCAACTTGCATACAAGGATTAAATCAGGTAAGATGGAGAACCTGTTGCAACTTCGTATTTGCTATGTATTTATCAATATAGTGTACACTGCATAGAAAGTGAATATTTCCCTTGACTGATTTACGTTGGAAGTCTTCTGCATGTCCCCATTTAGGCCGCTTTCACACGGAGAGTTTTTTGGTGCGGTTTTTATGCAAAAATATACAGCATTAATTGCTAAAACCACACAGTAGAGAAGACTAACCTCATGCATCTGATGGGAAGAAATCTAACTGTAGTTACTATAAAGCTAGGTTCACATGGAATTATCAACTAGGTCAGAGCCATCTATCGGGTACTGTGAAAAAAAGAAATGCGACAGATACCGCCTGCCGATAGACATCATAGTACGAACATTGTCATAGTTGGACTACACTTGCACTACTCAAATGTACATGCTTAGCCTACAATACTTTTGTGTCTTAATAGAACCCTAACCCTGTTTGGAATAAGTTCGTTTTACTTAAGGGAGTTGTCTCACCATGCTGTTTCACAGAGCCACAGGCAGCTTAGGATGTACACTTACGCACTCTTGCTGGTTAGGCTTTGGGTAGTTCTATTCTATTCCCAGCTATTCTAATTGCACTGACATGACTGCAGGAGATGTAATCTATAGTGTACAAAACTTCAGAACTCAAAGTAAACAATCTAAAGTGATTAATCTCCTTTAGATCTCTAGATAACACACTCTGTTCTCAAGCTGCTGTCCGTCCTAGTGACATCACTCCCTGCTCTCTGTCTAATCAGGAAGGGAGAGCAGGATGGTAATCAAAGAAACCTGTGTGCACTCAGAGCAGATACATTCCTCTTTGAGCTAGCGACGGCTGCATCATGGTACCCTGACGGATACCTCCAACACAGTCAATAACGCCATGTAAACCCAGTTTAACGCCGACAATTCCACTCACATAGGTTATAGAGGGTATAGATGAGATGCTGTAGTACAGACTACAAATGCAAGGAAACAAACACAGCAGTTCAAGTATTTTTTAGAATGCATGCTATAACCTAATCTTTGCTAAAAAAAAATAAAATAGGATAACATACAAAAGAATAAAATAAAAATACTTCGCAATTACACTGTACGTAATACATAAAAAATCTACTCAGTTTTATTTCCCAGATACGTAAAAAGATTTTAAAAAAATGTAAAAAAAAAAAGATAATACAAACAATAGTAAAATAGGGTTAAAAAATACTATATACATGAATATCTAAATACAAATGACAGCGTATATATTCTATATATATGTACATGTATATAAAAAAAGCCATTATTTTCATAAGGAAACACTGCAAACGTAACATTGTGTAAATGCGGTCTGTAAAGTATAATGAAAAGCAGACTGCAGCATTCTTGCAGTGTTTCTAATATTCTTAAAACTGGAACATTTTTTCTTTTAATCTTATGCCAAGCGTCTTAACAAAAGCATCTGCAGCACAGATTTCACTCATTGAACAAAAATGTCACAAACAAACTATGGCAGAAATCATATGCACGTGTAATGCTATTTTTTCTCATTACACATTGTACCCCAAGTACTAATCGTAACTACTAATGACTCGACAATTTTAATTTTGATATCCAACAGCCATAACGGTTTTATTTTTCCATAAAAATACTATATAATAACTTTTCTTGTGTGGAATGAATTTTATTTTTAATAGTAGTATTTTTCACTAGCTAACTGTAAGGCTATGTTCACACGGCTTAAAATGGGACGTATTTCAGTCCGTAATTCGCGCCGTACTGCATTACGTCTACTCTCCCTGCTCGGCTATTATGCTGCAGGGGGAGTAATCGATACGTATACGCGCCGCTAGCAATGATAGTCTATTGGTCGGCAAGGTGCCGGCCCCCTGCTCCCGCCACCGAGGCGTAATTGCGGAGCGTAATTACGCCCCGCAATTAAGCCGTGTGAACATAGCCTAAGGTATTATTTTCTTTTACAGGAGGGGTAAAGTATACATTTTATTGTTTGGTTTTTTTATTGGAACTGTGACTTGATAACCTACTTTCTGGAAGGTGGGTTAAACAAACAAAAAAAATAGCTTTGGTATGGAGGAGTTTTTTTGCGTGATAAAAATATTATAGCTCGGACTTTCATGAATGTAACAATGCCAATTATATGAATTTTTAACTTTATTTTTTAAATAAGTGGGAAGATTTTTCACCGCCATACAGTGACCAGATAGTGGTAGATAATAACTGTATGTAGATGCTCTGCAGACATATAAGTGATTACACTGCAATTACGTTTAGTGACTCACAGGAGACGTCTTTTCTCATCTGAGTCGTTCCCTTCCCTTCTCCATCCAGCCCAGATCACCATGATGACTTCTCCTGGCCACGACACGTCTCTGCAGGATTTACCACATAAACATTTTGGAATCCTCACTTTTCCAGCACATATATACCTACCTACCGGGGGAGTTACATCACTCTTTTCCTTATGGGGGCTTTTACAGCAAAGCATGGCGATGTCCTATCCCCAAAGCAACTGGCTTTTCTATGATAGAAAAGCCAGGTGCCTGCAGTGAGAGATGGGGAGTCCCCCATCGTTCCTTTATAGGCCCCCATTAGGTAGGTTTATAGACTTCCTCCCAGTAGGTACAGTGGTGGCCAAAAGTATTGGCACTCCTGCTATTCTGTCAGATAATACTCAGTTTCTTCCTGAAAATGATTGCAATCACAAATTCTTTGGTATTAATATATTCATTTCTTTTGCTTGCAATGAAAAAACACAAAAGAGAATGAAACAAAAATCAAATCATTTATCATTTCACACAAAACTCCAAAAATGGGCCGGACAAAAGTATTGGCACCCTCAGCCTAATACTTGATAGCACAACCTTTAGCCAAAATAACTGCGAACAACCGCTTCTGGTAACCATCAATGAGTTTCTTACAATGCTCTGCTGGAATTTTAGACCATTCTTCTTTGGCAAACTGTTCCAGGTCCCTGAGATTTGAAGGGTGCCTTCTCCAAACTGCTATTTTGAGATCTCTCCACAGGTGTTCTATGGGATTCAGGTCTGACTCATTGCTGGCCACTTTAGAAGTCTCCAGTGCTTTCTCTCAAACCATTTTCTAGTGCTTTTTGAAGTGTGTTTTGGGTCATTGTCCTGCTGGAAGATCCATGACCTCTGAGGGAGACCCAGCTTTCTCACACTGGGCCCTACATTATGCTGTATAATTTGTTGGTAGTCTTCAGACTTTATAATGCCATGCACACGGTCAAGCAGTCCAGTGCCAGAGGCAGCAAAGCAACCCCAAAACATCAGAGAACCTCCGCCATGTTTGACTGTAGGGACTGTGTTCTTTCTTTGAATGCCTCTTTTTTTTCCTGTAAACTCTATGTTGATGCCTTTTCCCAAAAAGCTCTACTTTTGTGTCATCTGACCAGAGAACATTCTTCCAAAACATTTTAGGCTTTCTCAGGTAAGTTTTGGCAAACTCCAGCCTGGCTTTTTTATGTCTCGGCGTAAGAAGTGGGGTCTTCCTGGGTATCCTACCATACAGTCCCTTTTCATTCAGACGCCGATGGATAGTACGGGTCGACATTGTTGTACACTCGGACTGCAGGGCAGCTTGAACTTGTTTGGATGTTAGTTGAGGTTCTTTATCCACCATCCGCACAATCTTGCGTTGAAATCTCTCATCAATTTTTCTTTTCCGTCCACATCTAGGGAGGTTAGCCCCAGCGCCGTAGGCTTTAAACTTCTTGATGACACTGCGCACGGTAGAGACAGGAACATTCAGGTCTTTGGAGATGGACTTGTAGCCTTGAGATTGCTCATGCTTCCTCACAATTTGGATTCTCAAGTCCTCAGACAGTTCTTTGGTCTTCTTTCTTTTCTCCATGCTCAATGTGGTACACACAAGGACACAGGACAGAGGTTGAGTCAACTTTAATCCATGTCAACTGGCTGCAAGTGTGATTCAGTTATTGCCAACACCTGTTAGGTGCCACAGGTAAGTTACAGGTGCTGTTAATTACACAAATTAGAGAAGCATCACATGATTTTTCTAACAGTGCCAATACTTTTGTTCACCCCCTTTTTTATGTTTGGTGTGGAATTATATCCAATTTGGCTTTATGAAAATTCTTTTTGTGGTTTTCCATTGAAGACAAATTAAATGAAGATAATAATACCAAAGAATTTGTGATTGCAATCATTTTCAGGAAGAAACTGAGTATTATCTGACAGAATTGCGGGGGTGCCAATACTTTTGGCCACCACTTTAGGTATATAGGTCTCTTCAGTAGATAGGTATATAGTTTATATGTCTCCCAGTCTGTAGATAGGTAATAGGGCCCCCAGTATAGATATAGGCAGGTAATAGGGCCCCCAGTATAGATATATGCAGATAATCAGGTCCCCAGTAGATATAGGTAGGTAATCAGGCACTCAGTAGATATAGGTAGGTAATAGGGTCCCCAGTAGATATAGGTAAGTAATAGGGACCCTAATATACATAGGCAGATAATAGGCACCCCCGTAGATATAAATAGGTAATAGGGCCCCCAGTATAGATATAGGTAGGTATTAGGGCCCCCAGTAAATACAGGTAGGTAATAGGGAATATTAAAAATAAAAAATAACAGTACTAACCTTACCATAGCTTCCTGAAGCTCCCACTGGGCTCCGACTTATTCTTGGCATAGCTGGTGTGACGTTATCATGCCACGCAGGCAGCGTGATGACATTCTCACGCCGCCTGTGCCGGATACTCCTTAGGGCCTCCGACAGTTTTATCCGGGGTACATGCCCAGGATAAAACTGCCTGGGGATGCTTCTGGGCAGAAAAAAAAGGAGAAAAAAAAAAGATTTGCTTTTTCAAAAGTGCCGACTGTGTGATACCTCATATATAACGTCATACACTTACAAGACAATGCACCTATACATGGAGCAAATATACCATACCTATTATTTGGACTACAAAAAAAACCAAAAAAAAAACACAATACTAAGATCCAATAATATTATTACTTAATGATCAAATAATACTGCCAGACCATGACCAAATACAATCACCACATAGTGACTACCAGTTGTACGCAGGCTCTCTGCAAACATACAAGTGATTACACTGCAGTTACATCCACTCACTCACAAATTACATCTTCTCTTATAAGCAATTAATTTTCCTTCTGCATCTGACTCAAACCACCGTGGTGACTTCTGGCCACAACTCGTCTCTGAAGAAAATTACATACTGTTTTTCAGTTGTGTATTGTCCTACTTGTGTGTGTGTGTGGGGCGGGGTGTGTGGGGGTGTACCTCCCGATCTAATGCGGGCCTATACAGGAAAGCATGTTGGCGCTCCATCCCCCACTGAAAAACGCTTTTCTATCACAGGAAAGCAGTGTGCCTGCTGCTGTGAAGAATGGAGAGTCCCCATTGCTCCCCATTAGGTAAGGAGGTATATATCCCCCACAGTAGTAAAGTATATAGATACCCTTTGTAGGTAGCTATATATGGCCCCCTGTACACAGTGGACAGGTAGGTACATGGGTCCCCTCAATAGGTAAATATAAATAGCCCCCTCCCCCAAAAAAGTGAGTATATAGGTTACTCCAGTAGGTAGGTAGGTATATAGGTCCCATATTAGGTTGGTAGGTGGATAGGGTACCCTGTAGGTTGATAATTGTATAGGGTCCCCCCAATAGGCTTGTTTTAAACTGCCTAGTGACACCCATGACTGCAGTATATACTTTATTTTCATGATCTCCTACTACAGTCTGCCTCTGGTAGCCCCTGTTGAAATTCTTAAATCAATCAGAAATCATTGCCTTGATTTTCTATTACTTTTATAACATTTTCTACAAAAACGTTAGTATGAGTTTTCACATAAAGGATTCCAAACTTGTGTACAATACTTTAAAAATTACCCCAAATTCTGTCAATCACAGCACATTTTGATAAAAACAGATGTTTTTCCGTTCCCACATATAATATTCTGAACATTCCTTCACTTCTTTATGTTACTTATCTGGAGTCCTATTTGTGTACCCCATATTATTGGTGGTGACTCTACCGTATATCTACATGCTACTTTGGATACATTTCCTATAAGGGCTGTTTATTAACTCTAACATGTGAAGAGGAGCGACTACAACAATTTAATGTTGTGCCCCCTCTGACTATGTCTTCATAGCAGTGGTAAACTCTGCCTCTACAATAGGTAAGCCACTTAATACAAAGACATAACAAATATTCTCTAAAAGAGGTCTTCATGATAAAATTGTGTTGCTAAATTGGCCCCTCGTTAGCTATATTCAAGATGGCTATGATACAAGTTCCAAATTCCACATAGCTTATATAAATGTCATCGCTAAGCAAAACAAAAACCATTCATGTTGGTCTAATTAGAGATTAATGAGGATTTCAAAATAATAGCAAACACCTGGCAAAAAGAACGAATGCTTTTGTAAATCAATAAAGGCATCTGATCAAACTTACACGCTAAATTTATGGTTTCATAAGGCCTCCAATTCTTTTCTATAGCTTTCTTAAATATGGATTTGTTCTATCTTCCCTGAACATATTTTGTTCGCTGTTTGAGCAATCATCAGCTCGAATCCAACTATAGAGTATGAGAAAAGTCTCACTAAATACACAGTAGATACAAAACTGTAATACGGACATGTGACTAATGCCTTAAGCTGTATGGTTCTTTAGAGAAACAGTCATTTAACTTTTAAAAGGAACAATCTCTTTAAGTGATGTGGTTGTTTAGCGCTAATAGGGAAATTAAGAATAAAAGAAGCTAACCCCTTCCTGACAGATGGTCATAATAATATGGCTCATTTTTTTTTTCTCTGCCTTCCAAGAGCCACACCTTTTTTTTTTCATATTCAAAACATGTTTATTGAAAAACAAGGCATTAGAACAGTAGTATAAATACAATGCAAAGGTCATACCATATAGCCATTGTAAAATAGTATCAAGAGGAAGCTAGCTTTGGTCACAAGTAGGTAATACAAGTAACATTGTTAAGAGTGTCAAAAGGTACAAACAGCGATTTCTCACTGCTCGGGGCTCACGGAGTCTCCTCTTAGAGAGAAGAAAACGGGACGGAGTGCTACCCTAACACGAGCAGCAGTCAGCACAGTTATACCATAAGCAGTGGTAGAGAATAGCTATAAGAATAGGACCTAATGTAGTACTCAAGTAAGGGTGAGCATTAAGAGTGAACTCTAAGGAAAAGAGAACAAGAAAAAAAAGGGAACCTGAAATGAAGAAGAAAAAAAAAATTAATATGTCTTCGGCTTATCAGCGACACCTCCCCTCCTAGGGAATGACTAGTAGTGGGTACTACGAATCTCGATTCCACCTCTGCATTGACTCAAGCCTACAGGCGCGCCAGGCGGAAACCTCCTATGAGCAAGAGAGGTAGTGATCAGAGCTGCAAAAGGAGATCCAGTCTCCCCAAGTGTATAGATATTTACTATAGCTGAAGGATGAGTCCGTTCTAAACTCCTCTAACCGCTGCAATACGTGCACCTCCTGAAACCAATCTGTCAACGATGGGCGTGCTGTCGATAACCAGAGTCATTGACTCATCTACGCGCGCAGGAGCGAAAACTCCTAATGAGAATGAGATTATAAGGAAAAGGGCCAGCCCCCAGTGCATGGAATTCAAGAGGAAGCACTGAGCCAGTTCTAGAATCTTCTATCCCTGCTTTACCTATGAAACCAATGTCAAACCTGCTCATCCAGAGTTGGTTGGAGAATTGGACAACCCCACCAGATATGGGACATTGTGCCTCTCTCTTTGCCACAGCGCCAGCAAGCACTCGGAGAGGAGGGGAACAAGGTGTGCAACAGGGCTGGCACCCTGTACCACCTGGCTACAATTTTATAGTTCAGTTCGTGGGCCCTGGAAGACACCAAGGATTTATGAGTTAATTGGAACGTCTTAAGCCACTCCTCACTGGAAAGGGTCAAGTTAAGCTCCTTCTCCCAACTCTTTTGGAATGAGAGCTTATCATTCGGTTGAGAGTCAACTAAAAGCTTATATAGGCCTGACAGAGCCCTCCTTTCTGAGTATCTTCCAAGGCACCACGATTCAAAGACAGTAGGAGGTCTATGGACCTTCAGAACTTGTCTCCATTTCAAGTAAAAGCTGTGTAGCTGGTAGTAGGAGAACCTGGCGAACAGGGTTGTGCCCATGTTTCCCACCAACTCCTCGTAGCTCTTCAAAGAATCCGGGGTTAGAATCCCATCCATCACGGAAAGGGCAGCGTTCCCCCCCAGTAGACGGGCCAAGGGCACAGAGAGAGGTTTCGGGATAACTGGGTTACCCAACAGTGGAGTGCATGGGCCTCCCGTTCTGAAAATTGTCATCTTAGAAGAATATGATCGACACACTGAGATCGAGGTCTGAACCACTAAGGGTATTTTACAGAGTGAGCTCTTTGGTAGTATTGATGTCGGCAACCAGGGCAAGGCCGCTATAGGAGCCTTGTGGAGTCTGCTCTCGAACAGGACCCACAATTTGGGAGTCGCATTATTGAATGCGTCCAAGATACGAACTGCCACGGCAGCCAGGTAATAGGCCTGGAAGTCCGGGAGAGATAAACCGCCCTCCATTTTTTGCCGGGATAATGTCCTCCCTGATATCAGGGGGCGGCCCTGCGCCCATACAAACTGGGATACTAGTTTGCGGAGCGCCGTGAAAAAGGGTCTGGAAAGTTTAATGGGGATTGCTAGAAAGAGGTATAAAAGTCTTGGGAGGATATTCATTTTTAGTATGTTTATACGCCCCATCCAGGAGAAATCCCTCTTATCCCATTTTGCAAGATCTTGTCGGAGTCTGGAGAGGAAGGGGGTAAAATTAAGGTCGTATATTAGGTCTGGGTTCGATGGAATCCGGACCCCCAGGTACTTAAAGGACGAGGCCTCCCAAGAGAGAGGGAAGGTAGTCTTCAGAGAAGTCAGGAGAGTCTGGGGGATGTTAAGGCTAAGGGCAGAGCTTGTCGAGATATTTATCTTATGGTTGCTGAGGGAGCTATACTCTGCCCTACACAAATCCCCTGTATCTCTGGGTCGCTTCTGAGAGCCTGCATCAAATGCTCCATAGCCAGAATATAGAGGATAGGAGAGAGGGGACATCCCTGTCTGGTGCCATTTCCTATTGTCAAAGGGTCAGAGAGAACCCCATTAATTTGGAGTTGAGCCTGTGGAGAAGGATAGAAGGCCATTATCTTCTCGCGCCTGCCCGCACCTAAACCCAGCGATTCTAGGACACCATGCGGAAAGGGCCAGGCCACCCTGTCAAAGGCCTTCTCTGCATCAAGAGATAAGAGGAGACATGGGACGTTCTGCAACCGTGCCTGATGTAGTAAGGAGAAAGATTTTAGCGTGCTGTCTCTCGCCTCCCTGGATGGGACAAAACCCGCTTGGTCCGGATGGACAACCGACGCGAGTAGGGGGTTATGTCGGTTGGCTATCAGTTTAGCGAAAATTTATGCATCTGTGTTGATCAAGGAGATCGGACGGTAGCTTTGGCAATGTAACGGATCTTTACCCTCCTTTGGTATAACAACTATGTGGGCCCTCAGAAAGCTGGGTCAAAGGGGGGGTTTAGAAGAACCGCATTAAAAAGCCCGGAGGAGGGTTGTGACAATTCCGTTTTTCAGGGCTTTATAAAACAGGGCCGTATAACCATCCGGACCTGGGCTTTTAACAGATGGAAGCGATTGTATAGCTACCATAAGTTCCTCCTCTGAGAAGGGGTCCTCCAGGGAGGCGAGAGATTCTCCAGGAAGGCGTGGGAGGGCAGTTTTGGCTAGGTAAGACTGTAGCGAAGAGGGGCCATCAGTTGGGGTCGGGAGATTGTACAGATCAGAGTAATATTGGTGGAAGACTTTTAGGACTTCCTCCGTAAGATGGACCGTTCGCCCCGTCGAAGTTTTAATCGAGGGGATAAACAGGGCAGCCCTCTTGTCCCTCAGCGCTCGAGCCAGCGCCTTCCCCGGTTTATTGCTCCATGTGTAGAACGAGCTGGAGCATAAACAACTTGGCGGTTATTCGGGTCATGGCGGGTTTGGACAATGGGGCCCCCAAATCACTCTCCAACCCCGAGGCCTTAGCAAAGCTTCAGAGAAGTCAAATTTGACAGAAGGGCCTGAAGCTTCGACACTGCCTCTCTTTTAAGGCGAGCTCCATGCTTGATGAGGATTCCCCGGAGAGTACACTTTAAGGCCTCCCACTGGGTCTGGGGAGAAGTGGGGTCTGATGCATGCGCTTCGGCAAACAGTGCCACCGATTGCTGCAATTACGTTAAGCACAGGGAATCAGACAAAAGCGATTCATTTAGCTTCCATGCGAAAGCTGGTCGCCTAAAGTATGGAAAGACTACATCACAATGTATGGGAGTGTGGTCCGAGTGAATAGCACTACCAATGGAAGCAGAGACTACATATTTGAGGAGGGAATGCTGGGGGAAAATATAATCTATTCGGGAGTAAGAGTTGGGAAAGAGTAGAAGGTGTAGTCCCTGTCCTGTGGATGCAGAACCCCCATTATAAAATGTTCATATCAGGGCAATTTTTCCCTTTTTTTGGGACGTGATGGCCCACGAAGGCGCCCAGTGGAGGTATCCGGGGGGTGGTTCAGGGCGATTAAAATCCCCCCCAAGGCATCTGTCCCGGGCGAAAATGGAGCAATTTGTCCGGGGTTTCTGCCAGGAAGGGCCCACTTGGCCCTGTTAGGGGTATTTTTTGCCAACAAAAGAACTGACCCTCAGAGAGATTTTATAAAAAGGCCCCTCCGTCCTCTCTCGATACGCAAAAAATCAAAAGGGGAGGAATTGGAAGGAAATGGGGCCATCCTTGACCCTTGAGGAAGAGTCTGCTGTGAACCCAAAGGGAAGATGTTTCTTAATGCTGCTTTGAGAAAAAAAAAAGTGGGGTTCCTGGGGAAGACAATTCGGGATCTTTGTTTGTGGAGGTGGAAGAGAATTTGGGATCGTTTTTCAGGGGAATTAAAGCCCTTAACATTAAGGGACGTTATACGTATGCTCGCCATAGGGAAGTCTAAGGGCGCAAACAAGGGTGGGACCCCCAAACATCAGAGAGGACAATGTCACATACGATGAGTCGAGACACCTTTGAAAAATATATAACAAACACAGATCATAAAACAAAGGCCTAGCAAACGGAGGCCAAATACCTAACAGAAGCAGGTTGTTAACTGCCAAGACCATTTGGAGAATCCAAAGGGCCAAGTCTACACGGGGGTTCTCCCGTTGGGAGGACAGGGAAGTTGTACAAATATTAGGAGGAAAACCACAGTAAAAAAAAAAGAGATAGAGAGAAGGATTACTATACCACAAAAGTCTGTGACAAGCAATCCCTCTGGAGACCTAGAAGAAACATGGTCGGATGGAGGAGGAGCGCCCCACTCCGTACACCCACGCCCCATGTCGGAGTTACAAGTTAAGAGTTAAGAATTAGGGGGCAAAGTAGGGCTCCGGGTAAGGCGATCCCACCCACCCGAACAGCAACGAGAATATAGAAACATTGTATCGTTAACAGCTAAGAGGGCCAGGGAGTCAAGGTAGGAGTGTCCCCTGTCACCAGAGTCCAAAGTCCAATTGGTTCGACCTAATGTAAGACCCTTCCGAATAGAGACTGGTTGGGTCAGTGCACACGGGGAGTAGCGACTGTAAGAGGTTAGGTCAACAAGAGGGAAACGAGAAATGAGAGAGTCCAGGAGAGCTCAATCTCCCTCAAATCTGAAGCATCAACGGTGGGGTCTTGCCCATGGAGAGTGGCCATCTGGGCTCCTTGGCCTGCGTCCGCCTCTCTGCGGCTTTACGGGGACCATGTGTGGGCGGAGCCGCTGATTATCCAGCAGTCGAGGAGACCCTACGGTAGGGTCCGCCGAGGAGGCCATGGGCCAGTCTGGGAGAGATATATCCAGGAGATCCAATGAGGCGATGAAGGTAGGTAAGTCCTCCAGTGATCTGAAAACGAGATGTCTTTCAGCGTGCCTGACTTGGAGGGAAAATGGGAAGCCCCACCTGTACTGGATGTTTTTAGATTGGAGAGCTGACAGAAGTGGCTTGAGTGCCGTCCTCATTCGGAGGGTACGCCTAGAGAGGTCTAGGAATAGGTGCTGGTTGGCCCCTTCGTATTCCACTCTGGGCATAAGACGGGCTTTGCGCATTATTTCCTCTTTTACAGTGAAATGATGAACCCTACATATGACATCTTGGGGACGGGAGGGGTCATCGCTCTGTGGTCGCAACGCCCGATGAGCTCTGTCAAACTCGATGAAGGATCCCTCGGGTTTGCCGAGAATATGATTAAATATTTTAATCAATACTGAAGAAAGTTCTCCCTGTTTGACCGTTTCCGGCAGGCCCCGGAGCCTAATGTTATTCCGCCGATTAAGGTTTTCCAACTCGTCCAGTTGGGCGGTGAGATGAAGATTTTGTGAGGCCTGTACCGATAGAGAGGACTGTAAAGAGGATACTAGAGAGGACGTTGATTCCTGGGCCTTTTCCAGTTGGTGGACCTTGGCTTGGAGGTCCGCCACGTTCATCTGGACCGGGCGCAGATCCTGTCGCCATGACTGCTGCATCTCGCAGGCCATAAGGAGCATATCATTTTTGGATGGCAGAAGGGATAGAAGGGCCTTGAGCTCCGGGTGTGCTTCCAGTGTGAGCATAGCCGTTGCAGGTGGTATATGGCAGGTTATGGGTGAAGCAAACATCTCTGGTGGTCTCCCACATGTGGGGTCAGCTGGGCCGCAGGTTTCAGCATCATGTGAGGGGCTTCTTTCCCAGGAGGAGGAATTCGGGCTCAAGGACACATGCGAACCGCTGGGGGCCCCAACGGGATCAGAGCGGCAGGCGGGTCCCCACGGTCAGGAAAGGTCGGCATAGAATGGGGGCCAGCACCTCCCGCCACCAGGGCCCCGCCACCGCCCCAAGCCACGTCCAGGTCTCCCCCCCCGGTTCAAGGACCACCAGGCACTCCGCACAGAGGGGCTTGGTATAGGGGCAGTGTCCTCCAAGGCGTCTGGGGGAGAATTTTTGTTGTTGTCTTCTCCTGTTGGGTCTCTTCCCGGATGTTCCTCCCATGCATTTAGGCCATGACCCTTAATTCTATGGTGGGCCAAGTGATCAGGTTGGCAATCAGGACCAAAGGGTCGAAGGTCCATCAGGGCACCTGAGGGAGGTGTAGGGGCTCCAGGGTTCTGTCTGGCAGAGGTGGGAGAGGAGATCTCCAGGGTCATTGAATGTGGCTCATTTGGGCCACCAGGTCGTCTCTGGAGTGGGGACACTACACGTGAGGCAGGACGGGCTGGGTGTGGGGTACCCGCTGGCACGATGTCGGCACCGACCGGGATCTCAGCAGCCCAGTTGGCAGAGGCATTCTGTGGGGATGCAGTTTCTATTGGGTTGCCTGTATTGGCTATGGGGACCACAGGAGAGGATGGCGTCTCATCATGCATAGCTTGGCGCAGGGGGGGGATCCCCCCAGGTGCCAACAGTTCATCCGGGCCAGGAGCGTGTGAAGTGGCCGATCATGGGTGTCGGGACCCTTCGAGGCACTGACCTGGCGGCTCAGACACCGCGATGACACTCTCTGGCAGGCGCTGCAGGTCCCCGTTCCCAGCCGGCAGTCCTCCTCCACGTGGTGCGCTCCGGGACGCGGAGCGGCCGGCTCTCAGTCCCTCGGATCCTGGGGTCTCGTGAAGAGCAGGCGAGTCTGGACTCGGGTCCTGCGGGTTCGGGGACCGGAGGTGGGTTCCCGGCTTTGTCGGTGCTGCAGCCGCAGGTGTCTGAGGCTTTGAGTGCCGATCCCCATCTGCCCGGCAAGATGGCACCGGCAGGTTCAGCAGGCGGGCTGGCGGGCCGTCTTCCTGCACGGCCTGCAAAGGGGCGAAAAAGTTGGATATAGGTAGCCCCATGGATTCAAGGGGAGCCCAAGCAGCGCTGGGCACCTTTTTCTGGCCCATGGTGGTCGTCTCAGGTGGGATTAGAAGAAAGTCTCCGGAGGAGCTGCAGTTGCACACGTCCTGTCCTCTACATGGCAGGTCACGCCCCCACACCTTTTTTATTTTTAAATCTACATGGACATATGACGGCATTATTTTTCTTGAGAAAAAATGTACTTTTTAATGGTACCATTAACCTTACTATAGGATATACTGGGAAACTAAACAAAAAAAATCTAAGTGGGGTAAAATGTGAAAAAAACATACTTTTGCTATGTTTGTGGGGACGGGGGTTTATTTTTAGAGCGTTCACTCTTTGGCCTAAATGACTTAATCTGTATTCTTCAGGTTGATATGATTCTGGCAATGCCAAATATGTATTAAATCAAGACCCTGATCCATATTCTTTACTTTTTTAGGGCATGTCCCCACGGCACGGGTTTTCGGACAGTTTTTCAGCCGGTTTGCGGTTTTTCAGACTGCCTGAAAAACCGGCCGAAAATTAGCACAATTGTGCTCTATGGAAAAGCCATGCAGCAGTCCCCACTGCACAGGTTTTCCTCGCGGCGGTTTTGCCGCCGGCAGTCCGGCAGCAAAACATTGAGCAAGCACCATCTTCTGTCCTGTTTTCGGACGGAATATGTGCTTTTCAATGGGAGAGGGGAGGGCATCGTGGAGAAAACAAGGTTTTACAAGGATCTGCAGGCAGACTTGCCCGACTATTTTGGCTGCTTTCAACACGGTCTCTGATCAGATACCTTTTGATCCTGCATTTCTCAGAGCCCACATCACAGTGATCCCTAAAGAAGGCAAGGATCCCAGTGTCTGTCAGAGCTACCGTCCGATCTCTCTCATAAACACCGACGCCAAACTATTTGCCAAACTGATAGCCATGCGATTAAACCCTTTGTTGGGTGACATAATCCATCCTGACAAATTGGGCTTTATCCATGGGAGTGATGAGAGAGACAACACGTTGAAAACGTTCACGATCATCCTTCACGCGCGAGTCTCCAAAACCCCCTGTATGCTGCTCTCGCTTGATGCCGAAAAGGCCTTCGATCGAGTCCACGGTGTGTCCCTCCATTACTGACTGGTACAGGGAGGTCCACAGGATTTGCAGACTGGAGGAGCTGCGTAGTGAATCACTCGATGAGGCTGAGCGTTTCCTGCGGATCTGGCGGGACTGGCTTACCTTCTGCAAATCCCCTCTATACAGCACTCTTTGAGTGGATGATTGACTTACACCTCTGCGATCCTCCTAGGCCAACGCGACGACCGCCTCTCTGGGTGCCTGAACCTCGGCTCCGACTGCGCTCCGTCTTCCTTCCCTCTCCCCCTCCTTGATTCTATCCTGGTTCAATTCGGTTTTTGCAACCTCTGTTCTTGAGGTTTCTGTTAAATTTGCAGTAACACAGGCCACTGCGATACGGTGAGCCAAGCTATTTGCCTCCCATCCGGTTTTACTAACGTTAGGTGACGAGCAAGGTATTGTCTAAGCAACCGGCCTCCAAAGGCTGCCTCAAGAGTCAATTTTCCTATCATTTTCACGCTTATGAGAGTTCAAGCCGCAACTGAGGAAACACCGTGTCAGATAATACACTCTTGCTACCTCCCCGGAGATCTTGGCCTTAGGTATGATTTACATCTCTCCACTCTCTGCTACTGTTCCACAGATTGTTTTTGACTGTTTCTCATACTGCTATAAATTACTATGTGCCTGTGATCATCCTTTGCCATTCTCGCACAATGTTACTGATGCTTGCATTTGTATTTCTGTACTGATTGTACTTATGTCTTTACTTTGTTACTCTTAATAAAGCTCTTTTGAATTTGAAAAAAATATTCAAAGTGATCTGTAAAATGTGTTTAACATAAAAACATGAGTTAAACATAAGTCATTTTTTGATGACACATTCCCTTTAAATTTGCACTGCAGTTTGCATTTTCTGCAATCCATACCTTTTTTGTTCTTCAACCTTGAACCAAATTGAGGATGCTTTTTTTGTGGGCTAAAGTTAGTTTGTTGGTACCATTTGGTATACATACGACTTTTTTATTCCAATTTTTAGGAGATGTGAAATGACCCCAAAAAAATGCAATTTTGGCTGGAAGTAATATAAACTTAAACATGGAAGCTATGGAAGCCTTTATTAGCCTTCCTGGATCCACTTTTGAGCAATTTGTTTTCTGGCCATGTAGAACATGCAGGTGATGCAGAAGAACTCAGAGGTGGCTTAAATAACCTAAGATACAATGGATCGAATCAGAAGGTACAGAAATTCCGTGTAACTTAGTAATAAGCAAAAAGACCTCAAACCAAAACAGACCCAGAGAAGAGCATTCCCACATCATATGTAGTAGTACAGCATCCTCTAGTTCACATCTTGGGTAGTGAAAGTCAGGTCTAATACCAAATTTATGCAGTGAAAAGGGAGTTTTATGCGCCCTGTGTAATAGTTGAGAAAATTGTTTAGCTTACATCCTTCTAGCTCCATATGGCAGCTTTGGCAGTAGTTTTGTAAAAAACAAGCCAATAACCTTACTTGTCTGTTGTTATCGCCATAACTGACCCCTTCATATCTGAAATTCTCATACAAACAGCAAATCCCTACATTAAACATATCAAGAAATAGGGTAAACAACATAAAAGCTATTCAGTTATAGTTTTTTAATTTTATCATGCATGTTGACAAGAAAATTTACTTGCATGCACCCCAAATTGATGAAGGCTGTCAAGAAAAAAAAAAAAAAAAAACTTGCTTGTTCTCTTAAAAGGAATGTATCACCAGTTTTTTGTACTGATTAAAACCAAATGATATACACCCCTTTTTGCTTAGCGGTTTTTATTTTCCAATTGCATATTTTTAAAATTTTGTCATCTGTATATGATAAAGAGGTCAACCATCCTGCCTGAGCTGCTTATTAACAGCTTTTAGACATATGCTTTACTACAGCTACGAAGATGATAGGATCATGTGAACAGGAGCTGCGCGTTACGGGAGAGTTTTCTAGACTGACTCCTTCACAAGTCACAGAGCGTTTGTGTAGGAAGGGAGAGGAGGTTAACTGTGACCATCAACTATTGTAAATTGTGGATACTGTATTATCTACACATTGGTGTCACCTTACTTTGTAATTCTGCCTGTGATGATATTGCGAAGACTGCTGAGAAGGGTCCTCAAATATTTAGACTTAATGGGCAAAGTGCAAGCTGTGAGATTTCATTTTTTTCTTTTTATTTAAATATAGATAGTGACATGGAAAATTAAAAACAACAATAATCATTTAACAGAGTTGACAAAAAAACAAAAGTTAATTTTCGAATTACAATCCCTGCAAAGGGTTACCGTAAATAAAATTAAATACTGGAAGTCTGAGTACATAACACTGTTTACAGCAATCAAAGTAACTTACAATGCATTATATAATGTGAAAAAGTAATCGTCCCCTAAACTCAACCACTAGTTGTCCTACCTCTGGAAGGAATTTCTGTGGAAACTCATAATTTTGGCATGTTCTAGCTGGTGATCAAAGGCAAGTCTCGAGGAAAAAGATATAAAAGTACAGAGGATGAATAACTCTTAATGAATTTTTCATTTTTAGGAATTAAAATAGTAGTGTGTTATCTGTAAGGTGAAAATTGGGACAACCCTGAATACTAGTGCATCTCAAAAAACTGTGATATCAAAAAGTTAATTTATGTCCGTAATTCAAGTCAAATAGAGAAACCCTACATTAAATAGACTCATTACATACGGATCAATATACAGCGGGTAAAGTAAGTATTGAAAACGTCACCAAGTAAATTTCTAAAGGTGCCTTGGACATGAAATTCTCACCATATGTCGATAACAACCCATCCAATAGACACATGCAAAGAAATTCAACCATAGATGTCCATAAGCTTGTTACACAGACAGCCCTAGGGCTACTCTAGGTCCCCGGGGCCGACTGTGCAGTCACACCCCGGGCTCCGTCAGGTAACCGGCTGTCTCGACCACCCAACCGCGCAGCGGAAAGCCCCTGATAACCCTGAGGACACGAACCCTAGCACTCACAGGGATAAGTGCCAGGGAGCGGAGGATGTCCCACTGTCTACACCGATGCCAAAAGACGTCGCTGCAAACGAATGACCTGCACCGCCCAACGTCAAGTCAGTGGGCGGTCATTAAGGGGTTAAAGTCTAAAATTGTAATCTTTGTATGCCATAATACATCACAATGCCAGGTTGTGGACCCACTGTGCCACTGACCCAGCTTGCTTTGAGGGGGATAAACAAAAAATAATAAAATACCAAATGAGATCCAACACCACTGGGAAACAAGGTACAGGAAATGAAAGGTTCAGAGTAAGGTTCAGGCAAGGCATAAACAAGGTACAGAGCTGGGTACAAGGCAAGATACAGGCAAGGTACAAGAAAGGTAAAGGCAAGGCACAGGGCTGGGTACAAGCAACGGCACAGGCAAGGCACAGATCTGGGTACAAGGCAGGATACAGGCAAGGTACAGAGCTAGGTACCAGGCAAGATACAGTTAAGGAGCAAACAAAGTATCGAGCTGGGTAAGGCAACACACAGGAAAGGCACAAACAAGATACAGAGCAGACAAAGGAACCAAGGTAGAGGCCAGGTATAGGAAGGAGCTACCTCAAACCCACAGGGAATTGGCTGGGGAAGCCCCACACAGTTGGACACAGTGGGGTTAAATTTCTGCAGGGTGTAGGCGCACCTCCTTATAGACAGCAAGGTGTTTGCTGGCAGCAAGCTGATTAAAAGGCCGAACAGAAGGTAAAACTGCACAGTAAATGCAGCGAGTGAGTCGACGCTTGCCATAGGTACGAGTAGTGGGTGTGACAATACACAGTGTTTGGAAGCCAAAAGGCACTGCATTTCACCTCAAAAACACCATAGCAACAGTGAAGTTTGGAGGTGAGAACATCATGGTCTTTTTTTCAGCCTATGGCACTGGCAAACATCATATGATTTACCCTTTAAGGTCCCAGACATTTTTGTATTTTGTTTTGTTTTTTACTTTTCTGTCTATATAACAATGTGAGGGCTTGATTTTTGCACGACATAATGTATTTTTTAATGATGCCATTTATAACATAACATAATGAACTGGGAAACCCCCCAAAAATTCTGTGTGGTAGAAAATTGAAACAAAATGCAATTGCGCCATTTTTGAGAGGGTTTTGTTTTTATGGAGTCCACTTTATGGTATATATGTGTCATCTGTATTGCGCAGATTTATATGTTTCTGATGATAAATTTGAAGAGGTTATGTTATGTTTTAGAACTCCAGATATTTTAAAATACTGCTGAAATTCCATTTTCAGTCACCAATAATTTTTTTGTTTTTCCACCTATGCGTTCTGTATTGCAATTTTTACAGTTTTGGGATACATGCAACTTTTCGATCAGTTTTTATTCCAATATTTTGAGGATATGAAATCACCAAATTAAAACACAATTTTGGCATTTGGAATCTTTTTCTGGAAAGGTGGTCAGTGTATGGGATAAATGATGTGATATTTTAATAGATCAAACTTTTGCAAATGTAGCTACACCAATTATATGTAACTTTTTATTTTTATTTTGTTATCT
This sequence comes from Phyllomedusa bahiana, assembly GCA_025379985.1. Classification (NCBI taxonomy): domain Eukaryota; kingdom Metazoa; phylum Chordata; class Amphibia; order Anura; family Hylidae; genus Phyllomedusa; species Phyllomedusa bahiana. The sequence continues at coordinate 83,870 of JAODAL010005036.1, forward strand.
GTAAAATGGCAAAATGGGGGTGATTTAAACTTTTAACTTTTTATTTTTTATATGGCAGTACTATAGCAGGATTTTCATTTATTATCTATTACACCATACCAATGGCAGGGTGTAATAAGTGTACATACATGGCAGCTACAGAAGCCTGCACAAAGCTTCCGTTTTCCATGGCAACCAATTGTCACCTCCACGATTACATTACGCAGAGCTGGATGAGCAAATAGAGGGAGGAATGGTACGCAGCACCACTCCTCATTCATTTAGACGCCGATGCCCAGATCACCGCGGTGTCCCGAGTATTAACTGTAGGAATCAGAGCCTGCTCCATTCCCTGCTATTAGTGGCAGTTGCCGGCTGTGATGAACAGCTGCTGCCCTTGGTGCATATGGAGTGAACTCAGCATGTGAGCTCACTCTAAACACCCTTTAGGGCCAGTTCACACACTTATTGCCGGCGTAATTGCGGGGCCAGATTTCGCCCCGCAATTACGCCGGCTGCCGTGTAGCGGGGGCAGGCGGCTCGCCGGCCCCATAGACATTAATTATTCACGGCGCGTACACGCTGTAAATAATTGACATGTCACTTTCTCCCCACTCGGCGTATTCGCCGAGCAGGGAGAGGAGACGGAAACCACAGTTCTCTATGAGAACTGTAGTTTACCTTAATGCCTAGGACGGATTTCGGCTTTATTGGAGCGCAAATACGGCACGCAATACGGCTGAAATCCATCCCAGAATAAGCCGTGCGAACGAGCCCTTACAGTAATTGGACGCTCAGGAACATTCAAATGCTTGAAGGGATTAAAGGAAGGATGAATGGGCAAATGTACCAATATATTCTTGATAAAAATCTGCTTCCATTTACCAGGATGATGAAGATGAAACAAGGTTGAACATTGTAGCAAGACAATGATCCCAAACACATGGCTAAGGAAACGCTCAACTGGTTTCAGAGAAAGAAAATAAAGCTGCTAGAATTGCCCAGCCAATCACCTGACCTGAGTCCAATGGAAAATCTATGGAAGGAACAAAAGCCCAAAGTTCATAGAAGGAGCCCGTGGAAGCTTCAGGATTTGAAGAGTGTTTGGGGGAATTCACACGGCATATTCTGGTGCACAGAAGTACGCGCTGCATAACGTGTGTGTTGCAGTGTTGAATTAACGCACTTGCAAGTGTGTTATTTCAATGCGATTATGAGGCACAATGGCTTTGGGACAGATATCTGTTTCCTTTACTTAATCATTTGATGGCGCGAATACGTCTGTTAATTCTTTTCAGGTGCGTGCAAAAGTAGGAGTGTAAAATACGCGTGGTCTAAATGACAGCACGTATGTTACTTTATAGTCTATGAGAAGTGTACTTGAACATTGATTTGGCAGTGTTTCGGTGCGAACGATGAGCAAAAATATGTGCCAAAATATGCCGTGTTAAGAATGGGCCATAATCTCACCTGAGACTAGTTTCTCCATAGAGAAGGCATCAAAGCTGTCATTACCAAGAAAGACTTTTGTACGAAGTATTAAATAGATTTCAATAAGCATGTTCAATACTTTTTCTCTGTCATTTCTCTTCCTTACACATACATTAATTTATGGACATCTATGGTTTGATTTCTTTGCCTGTGTGGATTGGATGGGTTGTTACCAACATCTGAGAATATTATGTCAATTACACCTTTAGAAATATATTTACTTAGAACATTGGTGGCGTGTTCAATACTTATTTTACCCTCTGTAGTTCAAGCTTTTATTTCTTTTAACCCCTCCCTGCAGCAGTTTTGACCGTCCTGACAGAACCACTTTTTCTTTTTTTTTTTTTTAAACGGACGTGTCACTTTATGTGGGAATAACTTTATATTACTTTTACCTATCTATGCGATTCAGCAAACGTTTTTTTTTATAACACATTGTGCTTTAAGTTAGTACCGTATATACTCGAGTATAAGCCGACCCGAATTTAAGCCGAGGTACCTACTTTTGCCACGAAAAACTGGGAAAATGTATTGACTCGAGTATAAGCCTAGGGTGAGAAATGCTTTGGCTACTGGTAAATTTCAAAAGTAAAAATAGATACCAATAGAATTACATAGGAAGTTTAATGTCCCCCATAAGCAGGTATATTCAGGTATAGGCAGTTTAATGTCCCTCATAGGCAGGTATAGGCAAGTATATGTCCCCAATAGCAGGTATAGGCTATTATAGGCACTGATATGTCCCCAATAGCAGGTATAGGCTATTATAGGCACTTATATGTCCCCTATAGGCAGGTATATGTTCCCCCATAGGCAGGTATAGACAATTATAGGCAAGTAATTGTGCCCAATATGCAGGTATAGGCATTTATAGGCAGGCAATTGTGCCCAATATGCAGGTATAGGCATTTATAGGCAGGCAATTGTCCCCAATATGCAGGTATAGGCATTCATTGGCAGGTAATTGTCCCCCCAAGGCAGGTATAGGCATTTATAGGCAGGTAATTGTCCCCCAAGGCAGGTATAGGCATTTATAGGCAAGTAATTGTCCCCCCAAGGCAGGTATAGGTATTTATAGGCAGGTCATTGTCCCTCCAAAGGCAGGTGGTATTTATAGGCAGGTAATTGTCCCCCCGAGGCAGGTATATGTATTTATAGGCAGGTAATTGTCCCCCCAAGGCAGGTATAGGTATTTATAGACAGGTCATTGTCCCCCCAAGGGAGGTATAGGTATTTATAGGCAGGTAATTGTCCCCAATATGCAGGTATAGGCCTTTATAGGCAGGTAATTGTCCCCCCAAGGCAGTTATAGGTATTTATAGACAGGTAATTGTCCCCCCAAGGCAGGTATAGGTATTTATAGGCAGGTAATTGTCCCCAATATGCAGGTATAGGCATTTATAGGCAGGTCATTGTCCCCCAAAGGCAGGTATAGGCAAAAAAAAAAAAAATGCAAGCACTTACCTCAATCCCCCGCTGCTCCGCCTCCCTGCCGCTCTGTCTTCTTGCCGGCACAGAGCACGTGATTTCATCAAGCCGCGCAGGCAACATGATGACACGCACACCGCCTGTGCCGGATACTCCGGACAGCTGCACACCTGCGGCTGTCCAGAGTCCGCTGTGGAGTAGGGAGCGCTCGCTCTCTGTTCCACAGTGGTATCTTCACCTGTATGCACTCCCAGAGGAGTCGCATACAGGGGAAGAGATCGCCGACAGCACCCAGGCCACCGCAGCGCCCGGACGCTGTCGGCTGACTCGGCCTTCAGTTATATGTGCTTCCTGAGGAGTCGCGTATAACTGAAGTGTCCCTGATGGCTCCTGGGCCATCGCAGCGCCTGAACGACGACAGTGACTCGAGTATAAGCCGAAGTCAGATTTTTCAGCACATTTTTTGTGCTGAAAAACTCGGCTTATACTCGAGTATATACGGTAATAAATTTTGGTCCATACAGTCCTTTTATTATCCTTTTATTTGTGAAAAATATCCAAACGTAATGAAAATTTGGAGAAATTTTCTATTTTCAAAGTTAAAAAACTTCTGCGTGACTATCTACCAAATCTCTACTGTATGTTGGTAATATTTTTTTAATTTCTTTATTTTCTTTTACGACATTAGGGGGCTTATAGCTTTATACACACCACAGAAAATGATGACTTAATTACCAAAATGTAAAAACAATTAGGGCAACATGTATGAAAACTGTCTTGGTCTAAGACTTTCTTTGTTGCCCATAGCAACCAGAATTCCCCTTACATTTCATCTAGTGCTCTAAAAGAATGAAACGGGCGCTCTGATTGGTTGCTATGGGTAACAAAGAAAGTCTTAGATCAAGACAGTTTTCATACATATCCCCCTTACTTTATTAAGAATAGTAGTAGAACGTTGTACCGTGTTAACCATAGAAAGCAGTAGAAGAGTGAATAAATCAGGTGATACCTTTTAGAGGCTAACTGAGTATATTTGATGGTAAGCTTTCAAGAGTACTAGCTCTCTTCTTTAGACATGGTGTTATACAAGAAACTGAAAATTCACAGACTTTTTATACACAAAAGACATGGACCTTCAAAGGAACTTAGAATCTTTAAAAATAACAAAATGCAATATGAGTGGAGAAGTTATTCACAACAGGTCAAGAAATAAACAAACAATCAGGAATTGGGATAACCCAGAATTTATTATTTGGAGTGTCATAAACATCAAAAAGTATAATACATCATATTAGGCAGCACAAATAGATTTGGGATAGTAAATCTGCAAGAAACTGTGTCATGTTATCTTACCCATAATACAGAACTCCACACTACCTACACCATTTAGATTGCCTACACCATCGGGTGTAGGCGATGTGGAGTTTTGTACCAGGTGTAAGATAACTTGACACGGTTTCTTGCAGATTTTACTATCTCAAATATATTTGTGCTGCCTAATATGATATATTATACTTTTTGATATTTATGACACTCCAACTAGGAACTGGGATAACCCAGAATGTATTACTATATCCACTCTGCCTTTTCACCTACTCTTTGTTGGTTTGTCATCCAAGTTAAACAACTTTCTCTTTGTTCATTTGTTTTGTAATTGTATTTTTATTCTTAATAAAGTAAGTGCTTTTACTTTTTGGTAATGAAGTCCTCATTTTCTGTGGTGTGTATAATATCCTGAGTGTCATTACCAGTAATTTTTGAGTAATATATTTATTTTTTGGAGGTATCGTGTATTTTCACTTTAATACCTAGCCAATGCAATTCCTCGAGTCTTGTTTTTGTTAATGGCTTATAGATTTAGTAGTGTTTTTTCACAATAAAAAAATCTTTATGGACCAGTCCAGTTCTAACATTTGAGGTGACTGTATGTTAGACACCCCCACAAATTACTCCATCTAGGAAACTGCACCCCTTAAAGTATTCAAAAAAGTATTTAAGGAGTTTAACTCTCTAGGTGTTATACAGTAATTAAAGCAAAATGGAGATGAAATGTCAGCATTTTTGTTTTAAATTTTTTATCCAATATTCACTGGAACACAGTAGATGTTACCAGAAATGCATAACTCAATATTGATTTCCTAATTCTTTTAGAAATATCCCATATGTGACCTTAGTGCGCTATTTAACTCAACCACATGGCACAGAAAAGGAGAAGCACCTACTGAATTTTGGGGCCTCATTATCATTAGGATATTTTGTAGGACGATGCTAAAATGCATTTTCTTTCAAGTTTGGCAATAGCCTATATGTTGGTGTAAACTGCTGTTTCGGCATTCGGAACGCAGGTTTTGGTGGGTGCCATCTTGCACTTGAAAAGCCATTCAAGGACCAGAATAAGTTAAACCTCCAAGAAGTCACCCAGGGAACTCATCTATGTATATTTTGGCCCTCAGGTTTTCTACAGTTTTTTTTTTTTTTTTTTTTAAGCTTTGTTCTTTGAAAATGGGAGAAAAATAAAAAAAAAAACACAGTTCCGCCATTGTTTTTTGGGCTTTACATTTACAGCATTCCCCTGTGTAGTGTAAATTACATGATTACTCTACTATGTGAGGTCAGTACAATTACAACAATATCAATTGTACATATATATTTTTACGTCTTTTACTATTACACAATAGAAATGTGTTTGTAAAAAATTGCATTTTTATGTCGCCATAGTCTTTTCTGTACTTGGAGACGGTTTAGAGCTTGTTTTTTGTAGGATGAGTTGACGTTATAAAGGGTACCATTTTGGGGTTCATAAGATGCTTTGATCGCTTTTTAATCAACAATTTTAGAAGGCAGGATGAGCTAAATACAGCAATCCTGATGTGTTTTTTATTTTTTACAGTGGTCGTGTGGTATAAATGACATCTTAACTCTAAGCAGCAGGCATATATGATTATAGTGATACCAAATTTAGATATTTTTTGCAATTGTTTTTTTTTTTTTTACTTATTTTACACAATAACAATACTTTTATTCAAAAAAGAAAACACATTTTTGCATCGCCATAGTCTGAGAGCCATAACATTTTTATTTTTCTGTGTACAAAGCTGTGTAGCTGTGAGTTGACGTTCTCATTAGTACCATTCTGTGAGGACATTTTTTGATCACCTTTAAATCCATTTTTTGGGAGGCAGGATAAAGAAAATACTGCAATCCTGGTAGTGTTTTTTATTTTTATTAAATCTTTTTACAGCGCTCACCGTGCAGTACACATGACATTATGACAGTGACGCAATTACGAGGTGTCGATGGAGTCAATGGGAGCCCCAACCCTCTGTCTTTTCCTTAGCTGCCACAACGGCGGTTGTCAGTGACATCTAGGGGGTTAAGGGGTCCACTGAAAAGCACGTATAGTATATGCACTCAATACTTCGTCATGGCTCTTTTTACATGAATTACTGCATAAATGCAGCGTGGCATGGAGACAATTAGCATTTGGTTCTGTTGAGGCGCTATGGAAGCTCAGGTTGCTTTGATAGAGCCCTTCAACTTATTTGCATTCTTGTGTCTGGTGTCTCATCTTCCTCTTGACAATCCTCTATAGATTCTCTGTCTGAACAGACACCAAGAGAGGTAGCATGTAGCGTAGGTTACCACCTGAATTGGGATCACCTTGCCGTGGTATTTAGTTTTGATAAAAAATGTACACTAAGAACCACAAATATTTTCATATATTCCATAGTAGCAGAAATGCTATTCCAAAAAATTCTTATGTTCTTTTTGACCGTTTTTAGTGCCTATAGAGTGCTACTGATATTGTATTGTGTTTGCATAGCTTTTGACTGCCACACCAGTCTTCAAAACGGATGTGCTGACCAGTTTTTGTCTATAGATTTTGACTATAGATTCTCTATGGGGTTTAGGTCAGGCCAGTTAAACACATTAAACCAGGTATTGGTGTTTAAGTGTGGGCAGGGGCCAGGTCCTGCTGGAAAAGGAAATTAGCAGAGGTTAGCATGAAATGCTCTAAAATTTCCTGGCTGGCTGCGCTGACCTTGGACTTGATATAACACAGTAGACCAACATCAACAGATGACATGGCTCCCCAAACCCTCACTGACTACGAATACTTCACACTGGACCTAAAGCAACTTGAATTGTGGCCTCTCCACTCTTCCTCCAGACTCTGGGACCTTGATTTCCAAATGAAATGCAAAATGTACTTCCATCTGAAAACAGGACTGCGGACACTTTGCAACTGAGGCACGGAGTCCAGTCCTTTTACTCCTTAGCACAGGTATGACGTTTCTCTGGGTCATGAGTGGTTTAGCCCAAGGAATGCCACAGTTGTAGCCCATGTCCCCGAATACATCTGTGTGTGGTAGTTCTTGACAAATACTCTCCAAAAAAAATGGGAATCTCGCAAGAGAACAGAGAGTGACTTTTGATCACTTTATTTACTATTTTGCCATAGGCAAACTTAAACTCTATCAGTTCTCAATCTATAGAACACTAAAACCTAACTTTTATTCTGTATAACTCTAAACCTCTATACACACTATTTAAAAACCTCATTACTCATCTCTCAATTTATCACTTTCTAATTGTGAAGGAATAACTTCTTTTCTATTATCAAGTCAGGGAAACCTCATATGTGATTACAGTGATTTACTAACTCCAGTATCACAAGCATCCTACCTGGGCAGTCATCCCTAATCCAATGGACATAAAACATATAAGGTTTCCTTGTCACACCCTCTGCAGCGGGTGACACTGTGAGAAGAGGTGAGAAATCACAATTTAAAATGTCATGCCTGACCTCCCCAACATGTTTCACCAGCTAAATTGGCTTAATCAGGAGTTAGAGGTCCGGACTTACTGGAGTTAGTAAATCACTGTATATATGAGGTGTCCCTACTAATAGGTGGTGCTCCACCAGACTTGATAATAGAAAAGGAGTTATTCCTTCACAATTAGAAAGTGATAAATTGAGAGGTTAGAAATCAGGTTTTTAAATAGTGTGTATAGAGGTTTAGTGTTATACATAATAAAAGTTACGTTTTAGTGTTCTATAGATTGAGAACTGATGGAGTTTAAATTTGCCTATGGCAAAATAGTAAATATAGTGACCCCAAAAGTCCTCTTGTTCTCTTGTCGAGATTCCCTTTTAGATTCCTAAAATAGGGTATTCTCCCAGCAAAGCCTTTCCTTGTGAATCTCTCCTAAGTTCTTGAATAGCCTTTTCTTAACAATCCTATCAAGCGTGCGGCTATCTGTGTTGCCTGTGCACCTTTTTTCCACCACACAACTTTTCATTAATATGCTTAATAAGCCTTTTGTAGCTCACTTCTGTGTGGAGGGTGTCAATGACTAGCTTCTGGAAAACTGTCAAGTCAGCAGTCTTAAAATTATAGAGCTACTGAACCACACTGAGTGACCATTAAAAGTCCTAGGAAACCTTTGTGTGTGACAACACAAGTCAACAATATTAAACTTACTTGTGTTTTCATTAGCTGAAAGCCTTAATCATCCACATTAAAAGCTTGAAATATATTGTTCTGTGTGTAATGGGTTTCTCTATTTGAAAAAACATCTACCCTTTTAAAACATCACTTTTAATAATATCATTAAGACCATAACCCAAAATAATAAACAAAACCTCTAAAAGAGGCGTATCAGGGGGCAATTTTGGAGGACAGAAATTCACTACTAACACCAAAGATGAGGAAGGGAATGGAGGAGAGATGCGATCTAAGGATTATTGGGGATTTCGACATGAGATCTCAGGAAGTCAGGATGATTTTGGAAAAATACTGGAGGATCTTGTTGCAGGATGGAACATTGAAACAGTTCCTCTCAGAAAGACCACTCATTACCTATCGTAAGTGCTGTAGTGTACAGGATTATGTTGTGAAAAGTCATTTTGTACAACCGAGGAATGAGAACTGGCTGAGTAGGCAACCTGTGGGCTGCTTTCAATATGGTAGATAGAACTTTTGTAAATATGTGGTGAAATGTAAGGAGTTTGAAAGTGCGTCAACTAAAAAGCGATTTGAAGAGAGGAATTTCATCAATTGTACAACGTAGGGGGTGATTTATCTAGCAAGCTGCCCCTGCCCACTGGATTATGTGGGAAAAACGAAAAGAGAGTTGCGACGTAGGATTGGGGACCACATTGGGGATATACGGCGGGAATCTGATACCCCAATAGCCGAACATATACACTTAAAACATGGAGGCCGGATGGAATTATTGCGATTTAAAGGTATTGATGTGGTCAAAAAACCATTGTGAGGAGGTAACTGGGATCAATTGATCCTTTGGAAGGAATGTTTCTGGATCTTCCGTTTGGATTGTGTCAATCCCAAAGGTCTGAACGAGAATAGCTTCTCGTGTTTTTTGAATGAATAATGTACATCTGGTGGCCAGCTATATATTTGTTTTCTTAAACGAATTGTGTGTTTAATGCACCTATTTTTTTAAATTCATGGCTAAGCATGTTTTCTAGCTATTTATGAGATGCTCTTATTCCTTCCCCCTTTTTTTAGGGATTATATACTTTAGGTCCCGTTACATCAATTCTGGCCTAGGCTATTTTACTTAGATGTTTTGCGCTGTTATACATGCACAGTTGAAATGATTTATGTTTTTTGATTTACTGTTTGGGAGCTTATGTTTGGCATCTAATGCATGCTGAGCCTTTGTACTTATGGTGTTGCATAGATTCAGATACCTGATGGGTTGATAGACCTCTGCATTTGATGTCTCGGTCATGCGCAAATAAAGTCCATGAGGTGCGGGGATAATATGGCAGAGGGTATGTGTTTGACATACTGCGCATGCGCGACTACATCGGGCATGCGCAGAAGGAATTCTGAGACGCCGGGACCTTCATGACATAGTACGCATGTGCGGTTACTTCGGGCATGCGCAGAAGGTTTTTTGAGACGCCGTGATAGTGCGGTACCGTATTATATGCAGTGCTGGTCTTAAACTCTTGGAAAGTGGATGGAGGTTTATCAGAACATGTGAGTATATGACATCTAATATAAGGCTTTTTGTTTAGGTGTACTGGGGAAGGGATAATTGCTTAATCAATTGAGTATGTGAATAGTGATCGGTGATTGGTCACTTATTGTGATTTGGATCTATATTTGATCAGTGTTAGTTTCACTCTTTGGGTATACTGACAGTATGGACAACACTATGTCCTATTAACCTCTCTAGTACAACGTATTATTTTTTGTTACCCTTGGTTGATTGAAAGCTCCTACTGATGAGAAGATATATTCGTCTTTGGTGAAACGCGTATAGGTGACTGTTTTGCTTTTTGTAACTTGCTCACTCCCCAGATGGAGCTCCTCAGGGTGTAGTGAGGAGTTTTTTGAGGGTAATCTATTGCAGGATCGCTCTCATCAGGGCGGTAGCTCTGCTAAAGGAAAGTTGCTAGGGTTTGCAGTGTATAGGGATAGTTTAACATTTTTTCTCCAAATCTAGTTCTGGAGTTCGTTAATAACGACGCAGTCAATGGGAGGTGGTGAGTTATTTACTATTTACTGTACACTGTATGTCATTGTTATACCTTAGAGGTTTTATTATTTTGGGTTATGGTCTTAATGATAGTATTAAAAATGATGTTTTAAAAGGGTAGATATTTTTTCTAGTTTTGTAATTATTGGTTGATCCCCTATAGAGTACGTTATATACTTTTTGGATTTTTGTTTCTCTATTTGACATGAATTACAGACCTAGATTAACTTTTCAATGATATTTACATTTTTTGAGACACACTAGTAATTAGATGTCTGAGGATGCCATTTCTACTTTTTTAGTTTTTTCTACCTAAGTTATCCAAAGAAAATTTTACCATCTACGTCATGATCCCATTTAAAGGGAACCTGTCAGCTGGCTCATTCCGCATGAAAGACCAGCAGCATGAAATTCCTGCAGGTTACCTGATGCCAACAATGTGGCATTTACCCAGAAACACAGTGGCATTTCAAAATAAAAAGACCAGGTAAAGTTAGGCTGGCTACAAGATACATAAGCTGTGGACAGAAGAGAGGAGTTCAATGTGCAGCTTCTCCCTACCCACTCAGCTTAATTGACAGGTTACTCAAGCATTTGTCTAAAGTGAGACTTGTCATTTATCGTAAGGGGGTGTGGAGAATATGCATGACTTATAGTAATCTATGAATTTAGAGGATACTTTTTGTAAGAAAGAGGGATCTAACTTCAGGATGACTGAAGGATAAAGGATAGTAAGGTAACCTTTTCAATATTCATATTAATTACTATAGTAATTATTCATAATATTAATATTCTCAGAAGCATGGTCCGATTTACAGTCAACAATGTCATAATACATATCAGAATCTCAAAGTCATTAGTTTCTTTGGTTGGAGAACTTTTGGCGTTTGAAAACTAAATTATCTGAACACACTGTCTACTCCTAGGTTTAGGTTCAACTTTCTGACCTGGCTGGAATAAGCTAAAGATGAGTGAACCTCACACAGCAAATCCACTATAAGAGAAAATTACTCACCATTAACTACCTTTAAAATACAATTTTTAGTATGAGTCAGTGAAGCGTATAGAAACATTGGGGTATTCACAAAGCTGTAGGCAGAACACTGATCTCTCTTGGAGCCAAAAGGTGAAATGGGACAGGAGGCAGGTTGCATAAAATACCTGACAGAATGTAGCAGGAAATTACAGCAGTGCTGGAAAACTATTCACTTGTCCGAGTCCCACACACCCAAAATTATTTTAAAAGAAGGCTGAGGGAACATACTTCCATGCCAAGAGGACATATCAGACACCAGGACATTTCCCTCTAAACTATACTCCTTTCTGCTTTGCCTTCATGGGGTATATTTGGATTTTCCATGCTTTCATTATATGGAAAATTCAAAAAGGGAAGATCTCTCCTTAAGGAGAGCGCCTATATAGGCGTGTGGATATCTGAAATTGCCTTTTTGCACTCCACGAAGCATCTGCATGTCACAAGGCATTATGGGGAAAGGAGCTGAGAAGCTCAAACGCCCTCTGTTGGATGTAACAAATCCTCAGTTTGCTTTTGACCCACTGGGTCTTTGGAAAGCAAAAAGGGATATTTAGCCAAGCCAGCATCACCCATCTGTATACAGCCATTTTGGGGTTTTGCTCCTCATCAGTACAGAGCAGAGCGATTCTGGCTTGCCAGAGTGGGAGGCAATGAGTGGCTCAGACAGGGAAGATCTCTCCTTAGGGAGATCACCTCTATCAGCATGTGGAGATTTGAAATGGCCTTTTTGCACTCCACGAAGCATCTGCATGTCACAAGTCATTATGGGAAAGGAGCTGAGAAGCTCAAGCGCCCTTTGTTGGATGTAACAAATCCTCAATTTGCTTTTGACCCACTGGGTCTTTGGAAAGCAAAAAGGGAAATTTAGCAAAGCCAGCATCACCCATCTGTATACAGCAATTTCGGGGTTTTGCCCCTCGTCAGTGCAGAGCAGAGCGATATCTGGCTGGCTGTGTGGGAGGCAATGAGTGGCTCAGAAAGGGAAGATCTCTCCTTAGGGAGAGCGCCTCTATAGGCGTGTGGAGATTCGAAATTGCCTTTTTGCACTCCAAGAAGCATATGCATATCACAAGGCATTATGGGAAAAGAGCTCCTTTCCCATAATGCCTTGTGATGGTAAATTTCAATAAGTTTTAAAACTTTTGCTAAGCAAAGTAACTTCAACAAAAATAAATACTAGTTGATTTTAGCAGATTCCGGATGTACAATATCAGAGTGTTCAGTGGAGAAGGGCAAGTATAGCGTTAATAGCAAAGCAGAGTAAATGGATACATAAGAGAAGATGAAGAAAAATAAAACTGGACTAAGATTAAGACTTGGCTAAAAAGCAGAAGCCACAGACTAGGAATGTTTGGCCTCTGGATGATTACTGTGAAAGAATTTTGGAACAGCTGGTTTGTGGGAAAAAGAGATAACCCTGAATGTATAGCATTTCTTTCGCGAGTCTTTCAGTCTTTTGTTATATTAAATTTATGTTTATACATGGTTAAATTAAAATATTGAAATGGCCAGCAGTCATTATGCAAGTATTTCCTGAACTACATTTTTTAAACTAATCTATAACAATGCATTTTCCTGCAATGGTTTACTATATCTCACAAAAGTGAGTACACCCCTCACATTTTAGTAAATATTGTATTATATATATTCACAGGACAACACTGAAGATATGACTCTTTGATAAAAGTCAGTGTGCAGCTTGTATAACAGTGTAAATTTGGTATGTCCATAAAACAACGTAACATAAAGCCCTCAATGTCTAAACAGCTGGCCACAAAAGTGAGTATACCCCTAATTGAAAATGGACAAATGGTGTCCAAAGTGTCAATATTTTATGTGGACACCATTATTTTCCAACTCTGCCTTAACTCTCTTGGGCATGGATTTCACTAGCGCTTCACAGGTTGCTGCCACTGGAATCCTCTTCCACTCCTCCATGACGACATCCCTGAGCTGGTGGATGTTAGGGACTTTGAAAATGTCCCACAGATGCTTAATAGGGTTTAGGTCTGGAGACCAGGGCTGTGGAGTCGGCAAGCCAAAGCCCCGACTCCGACTCCTCAATTTCACAAACCTCCGACTCCAATTCAGACTCCTGACTCCCTCATACATGGTGCATGTTTAAGTGATAACTTAACTGTAGTAAAATGGTAACATCAGGCTGTTTATCACCTTATGATACAATAATCAAGCTATTTAAGTAGAACAGACGCTGATAAGCAAAAGGGTAACAATGTTTTGATCTTTTGAACACCTCTGGGTGGAGTTGAAGAAAAAGCTGTATTTGTATCCAAGTCCAATCTTCACCAACATTGGGAATGTGGAGAAGAGACCTGGGATCAGGTTTTGGTCAAGATGTGCTTCAATCTGATCCAGAGCCCAGAAGGATTCAGGCAGTATTGAAAACCAAAGGTGGATTTCCCAAATGCTAACAATACAAATTAACATTTTGATTTTTAGGAGCAAAACAGTAACAATGCAGTTACAGGAAAGAATCTGCAGAACTAAGCAGATGCTAAATACTTGCAAGTCAAATTTATGTATAAGATAGGTAAGATGACTGTATATAAAATTACAGTAGCCTCATGTACAAAGCTGTAGTGGATGGTGAGATATGGAGCCTGAAAGTCACAAGTTCAAAACATTGTTATTTTGCTTGTCAGTGTAAAATATATTTATTGGATATGACTTTAGAACACAAAAAAATTGTAAATATGTAAAATGCTGCAGGAACATTTGTGGAGTCTTTGAATTTGTTCTGAGAAATAATATTGCCGCCATCAGATCCTGCATACATGACCTCACATCTGATCTCATGATTTCCAGGCTAGAGAACGGCCTCTCTACACTAACTTGGGTTGGTGGCTAAGCGGTGACCACAGTGGCAACATCTCTAACAATGTCAGGGTATAAAGAAATTGCCTCAGTCACAGTCAGTGTTGATGAATGGTTGGACTTCTACTTCTTTGAAAGCAGGTGAAAAATTTTGCTGAAATCTGTTTGCCATGGAGCGGAATCTTTTCCCCTGGGGGGCAGCGCTTTGCCTGCTCCATGTCATCAATTACACTCCTCATGTCATGAGGCTGAAGATATGGGAGCAGTAGCAAGGGCAAGACCCAATTCCTCTTGCTCTTTGCACTGCATCAAACTAACTGGCACAACTAATTATATATTTTGGGAGTGGGAGTAACAAATACCCCTAAAAAGACTTTATTAGGAAACTACATCCCTTAAAGGGGTTGTCTCACTACATTGATTCATCTTACCTACGTCCTGTTTTCTTGGTTTCATTTTGAATTCAGGGGCATGTTTACTGGCTTCCACTAGGCTGCAGTAGAAGCCAGGTCTGTAGCTATAGCGGCCAGTGCTGGCAGCCTATCAGGATAGATCAAACAGGTCTGTAGCTATAGCCACCTGAGGAGCTGATGCAGCCCATCCAAGAGGGGATATCTAGGAATAGATAGGACACTGTTAATGGACATATATTGCAAAGTGACTTGTTTTTGCAAGATCTTTAACATAAAAAGCAATCCTTGTAGTGAGACAACCCCTTTAAGGAATATACCCAGGGGTGTAGTGAATTTATCGACCCCACAGGTGTTTTACAAATTATGCTATGAAAATTAAACATTTGGTTTTTCCAATAACATGCAGTTTCAGCTTTACAAAAAGCACCACAAAATTTGTTGCGCAATTTCCTACAAGTTGGCATTACTCTTTATGTGGGTGTAAACTGCTGTCTGGGCGCATGGCATGACATACAAGGGAGTTCTATCTGGCTTTTGGAACACAGATTTTGGTTGGTGCCATGTCAAAATTGCAAATCTCTCAAAGTATCAGAACAAGTGAAACATTCCTCAAGTCACTTCATTTTGGGAGGCGGGATGAACAAAATACAGCAATCCTGAAAGTGTTTATTTTTATTTTTTACATCGCCGTAGTCTAAGGCTATGTTCACACGGCTTAAAATGGGGCCGTATTTCGCTCCGTATTACGCGCCGAAGTGCGGGGCCAATAGCGGGGGCCGCACTGCGGAACAAGGCCATTCATTACGGTAATTCACAGCTTCATAGTTCTTATGAGAAACTTGGATTTAAACGTTCTCTCCCCGCCGCGGGACGAATCCGCCATGGCCGTGGATGATAATTCACCTGTACATTTTCTTCTAGGGCGTGTATAACTGCGTCCGATGAGCAGTGATAGTCCAAATGGGGGGTCGACAGTGCCGGCCGCATGCTTATATACCCCCTCCCACGACTAGCCGCCCCGTCCACACGGCGTAATTGCGGGGCGAAATTACGTCCCGAATTAAGCCTGGAACATAGCCTAAGGCTATGTTCACACGGGTTAACTGCGGGACGTTATTACGCCCCGCAGTTACACCGTGTGGCCGGGTGGCGGGGCGAGAGCGGGGAGCGAGCGGGGGGCCGGGGGCGGGGCGAGAGCGAGCGGGGGGGCCGGCACCTCGCCGGCCCATAGACAATCATTGCTAGCGGCGCGTATACGTATTCGCCGAGCAGGGAGAGGAGACGTAATCCATAGTTCTCTATGAGAACTGTGGATTACCGTAATGAATGGGCCGTTTTCAGCCCGTAATTTGCGCACTTCGGCGCGTAATTACGGGCTGAAATACGGCCCATTTTAAGCCGTGTGAACATGGCCTAAGAGCTGTAACTTAATTTGTCTATATACGGAGCTGTGTAAGAACTTGCTTTTTGTAGGATGAGTGGACATTGTCATTAGTACCATATTTGGCTAGTGTAATAGGAAAGTGTGGTATATGTACAGTAGATCCCAGTGACTACGGAATGTTTATGTATACCCCCTCACCACAGATCTTATGTGTATGCCACTTTCTACAAGTTGTTTTATTCAAGTGTCATTAATCCTGGCCATAAAACATTAAGACCCCGTTTATGGAGGGTGAGGCTGACAGGTTGTCTTCAAGTAGAACTTTTTACATGGGGCCTGGCGTTCTCTCTGTTTCAAAGGACAGCCAGACCCTCATCCGTCCATCCACCCGTGACATCCTGCAACACACATTACAATGGGTTAATCAAGGGGCATGTAGAATTATATATCCTTTGTCCTTTCCCTTTATCACCTAATCAGCCAGTCAGGGATAACAAGTTACCCTAATGAACTGATGGACGGCTCTGAAGCCTGAACCTAAATGTCATATTATAAAACTATGGTTGCAATAGAAAACCAGGTTCACAGCATGGGGTTCAGCTATCAGCTGAGCTGCATCCTAATTCCTTCCTTGCCCCAGGACGAAGGACTTACTATACTGTAAGCGTTAAGTATTTTTATTAATAACTGTTAATGTAAGTTGGATGTCATTTTATTTTATCTTTATTTTGTATTCTGTAAGCACTGTACCTTTTTTCTATTAAAGTTTAAATCTTTAATAAGTGTAGTCCTGTATGCTCTAAGAATCCATAGCCTTGATTACACTGTGTGCAGAATTATTAGGCAAGAGTGTATTTTGATCACATCATCCTTTTTATACATGTTGTCCTACTCCAAGCTGTATAGGCTTGAAAGCCAACTACCAATTAAGTAAATCAGGTGATGTGCATCTGTGTAATGAGGAGAGGTGTGGTCTAATGACATCAACACCCTATATAAGGTGTGCTTAATTATTAGGCAACTTCCTTTCCTCTGGCAAAATGGGTCAGAAGAGAGATTTGACAGACTCTGAAAAGTCAAGAATTGTGAGATGTCTTGCAGAGGGATGCAGCAGTCTTGAAATTGCAAAACCTTTCAAGCGTGATCACTGAACAATCAAGCATTTTATGGCAAATAGCCAACAGGGTCGCAAGAAGCATGTTGAAAAAAAAAGGGGCAAAATAACTGCCCATCAAATGAGGAAAATCAAGAGTGAAGCTGCCAAGATGCCATTAGCCACCAGTTTTGCCATATTTCAGAGCTGCAACGTTACTGGAGTATCAAAAAGCACAAGGTGTGCGATACTCAGGGACATGGCCAATGTAATGAAGGCTGAAAACCGACCACCTTTGAACAAGAAACATAAGATAAAACATCAAGACTGGGCCAAGAAATATCTTAAGACTGATTTTTATGGACTGATGAAATGAGAGTGACTCTTGATGGGCCCAAGGCTGGATCAGTAAAGGGCAGAGACCTCCACTCCCACTCAGACGCCAGCAAGGTGGAGATGGGGTACTGGTATGGCCTGGTATCATCAAAGATGAACTTGTGGGACCTTTTCGGGTTGAGGATGGAGTGAAGCTCAACTCCCAGACCTACTGCCAGTTTCTGGAAGACACCTTCTTCAAGCAGTGGGACAGGAAGAAGTCGGTATCATTCAAGAAAAACATGATTTTCATGCAGGACAAGGCTCCATCACATGCATCCAAATACTGCACAGCGTGGCTGGCAGGAAAGGTCTAAAAGAAGAAAAAATAATGACATGTTCCCCTTGTTCACCTGATCTGAACCGAATAGAGAACCTGTGGTCCCTCCTAAAATGTGAGATCTACAGAGAGGGAAAACAGTCCACCTCTCTGTACAGTGTCTGGGAGGCTGTGGTGGCTGCTGCACGCGATGTTGATCATAAACAGATCAAGCAACTGACAATCTATGGATGGAAGGCTCTTGAGTGTCAGCGTAAAATAAAGGTGGTGATATTGGTCACCGATTTGTTTTTTGGTTTTGAATGTCAGAAATGTTTATTTCTTTATTGTCGTTGTTACATTGGTTAACCTGGTGAAAATAAACAAGTGAGAAGGGTATATATTTGGTTTTTATTAAGTTGCCTAATAATTCTGCACAGTAATAGTTACCTGGACAAACAGATATCCTCCTAAGAAAGCCAAATCTAAAAAACCCCCCCTCCAACTTCCATAAATATTAAGCTTGGCTATTTATGAGTCTTTTGGGTTGATTGAGAACATAGTTGTTGTTCAATAATAAAAAGAATCCTCTCAAATACAACTTGCCTAATACCGTATATACTCGAGTATAAGCCGAGTTTTTCAGCACAAAAAATGTGCTGAAAAATCCCCCCTCGGCTTATACTCGAGTCACTGTCGCCGCTCAGGCGCTGCGGATGGCCGTGCGTCGACAGGACGCTTCAGCTTATCGGCCTCCTCAGGGAGCGCATATAACTGAAGGCCGAGGTGAGCGCACAGGTCCCTGACGCTGCGGTGGTCGGGCGCTGTCCGCCAAATTTCCCTTCCCCTATTGCACTCCTCCGGAGGCGATTAGGTGAAGGGGATACCACTGCGGGGCACATAGCGATGCTCCGGTTGCTCCGCATGGCCCAAATCCGGGCGGCCGTACAGGCAGACTCGCGGCACGTCCGGAAGTTTCCGGTCACAGCGCGGTGCTCATCACGTGCGCGTGCGCAGCCTGATGACGTCACCGCCTGTGCCGGGAAGACAGGACAGCGCGCGGGAGGCCGGAGCGGCGAGGGAGACGGAGCAGCGGGGAGCCAGGTAAGTGGTTTTTTTTGTTTTTTTAAACTTCCTATACCTGCCTACAGCTGCCTATACCTGCCTACAGCTGCCTATACCTGCCCTACAGCTGCCTATACCTGCCCTACAGCTGCCTACAGCCGGCCCGACAGCTGCCTACAGCCAGCCCGATACCTGCCTACAGCTGCCTATACCTGCCTACAGCTGCCTATACCTGCCTACCGCTGCCTATACCTGCCTAAAGCTGCCTATACCTGCCTACAGCCGGCCCTATACCTGCCTACAGCCGGCCCTATACCTGCCTACAGCTGCCCTATACCTGCCTACAGCTGCCTATACCTGCACGCTGGCCCTATACCTGCCTACAGCTGCCTACAGCCCGGGCCCTATGCCTGCCTACAGCTGCCTACACCTGCCCTATACCTGCATACAGCCGGCCCTATACCTGCCTTATACCTGCCTACAGCTGCCTACAGCCGGCCCTATACCTGCCTATGGGGCCATATACCTGCCTATAATCTGCTTATGGGGGACATATAACTGCCTATTACATGCCTATGGGGCCATATACGTGCCTTTTGGGACATATACCTGCCTATACCTGCATATAGGGCCATATATCTGCCTATAATTGCCTATGGGGGACATTAAACTGCCTATGTAATTTTATTGGTATCCATTTTTATTTTTAAAATTTACCAGTAGCGCTGCAGTTTCTACCCTAGGCTTATACTCGAGTCAATAAGTTTTCCTGCTTTTTGGGGCAAAGGTAGGTGCCTCGGCTTATACTCGGGTCGGCTTATACTCGAGTATATACGGTAATTATGCACACACTGTATAGTGTTTAACCCTGTGACTGCTGGAAAGCAGTGTGAGTGCTGCTGAGTGGTGTTTGAGTGTGACAGAGTCCCTCCCTCCGATTTCAATTATTGAGGAGGGTGGCAGCAGAGTATAGTTTTTTGGAGTGCCTGGACTGTGATTTGGTGTGATTCATGCTCAATTTGGCACCTGAGTGGAAAGTGCAAATAAGATTAAGTAAAAACAAATGAATACGTGACAGGGGGACTTTTTCAATGCATTTAAATCCATTTTTTGGGAGGCAGGATGAAGAAAATACTGTAGTTCTAGTAGTGTTTATTTTAATTTTTTACAGCTTTTACTGTGCAGTATAGATGATATGTTAGTTTTACTCGGTGGGGCGATACGATTACGGCAATATTCAATTTGTATAGTTTTTTTTTTTATGTTGTAGCACTTGAAAATGCACTGCTGTATTCTGATAGCCAGAACTTTTTGTTAGTTTTCCATATATGGAGCTGTATTAAGGTTTTTTTCAGGTTTCATTCAGGTTACAGTTTATATGACTTTTTGATTGCTTTTATTCCATTTTAGGTGCAGCGGCATGTACATAAAATAAATAAACAATTGCAATTCTATCATTGCTTGTTTTGTTTTTTATGACCATCATTGTGTGGGTTAAGTAACATGATAGATTTATAGGCTTGTCGATACCAAATGTGTACCTTTTATTTTTTTACTTTTTTGGGATGGCTGGAAATTTGTGATGGAAAAAAGGGCAGTGTACGTGTTTTATTTTATTTATATTCATTTCTTAAAGTACCTTTATTTTTATTTATTTTTTTTTAAAACTTGTCCACACAAAGGACTTGACTCAGGGATCTTTAAATCGCTGTTCTAATACTATGAAGTACAGGACTGTACTGCAATGCATTAGAACAATCAACCACCATGCCCAGATAACGTGATGACTTCAGTGACAACCTTGAAGACCTTGTTAGGCTTTCGAATCATAATGGCAGCCATCGGCACCCCACAATAATGAAATGAGGAAATCTCATCCCTCAGTCTTTTCCAAAGCTGCCACGATTAACTGTTGCATCTAAGCGGTTAGTTGGCCGTGACTGAAGTAAACTCCAGTTGTGGCCAATGCTGCAGGGAAAGTTTCATTCTTCCTGACCATGACGTAAACTTATGTCCAATGTTGGGAAAATTAAAGATAATTGATCCTGACTGTTGCAAGGATGAAACTACTGGAGTAGCTGTTAAGCATGCACACTGCTGCACTTAAACTATAGGAGTGGCAGAAACCGGCAAGAGCTCCGGTCCAGTATATAGGTGATAAATGTTTGGAATGGAATATTTCTGTATGTTGTACAGAGATTTGTCATTCAAGAAGTGAATTAACCAGGTTGTGTTGTGCATTTGTCCATATATGAACAGATTTTTTAGAGAACAACATGTGCTGGGCTTTCCTTCTTTGTGGCCAGAAAGATGTGATATTGAATGAGCAGATTAATCCTCTTTCGGGAATGCCGGGTAGAGAAAAAAAAAAAAAAGAGTGAGAAAAAATAAAATAGAAAAAGAATTTAAAAAAAAGTGAAAATTAGGAAAAAAAGAAAAAAGTAAAGAAAGAAAGAAAGCATAAAGGAGAAAAAAAAAAGGAGGATGAAAAGTAATATAGAAAGAGGGGAGGGGGATGGTAGGAGAAAGGAGCAAATCAGATTACAAGAACACACAGAGCCAACAGTATCCCAGTGACCGTCACATAATACACACACCTCCACCATTATTTGTTGCAAATTACTGAAAAAGGTTATCAAGAGTCTGGAATGCCCAATACATCTTCTACTATATAGTTTATTTGAAGCATTTATAAATAGCATTTTTAAAATGGAGTTGAAGAAGCTGAATTATAGGATCCCAAGTGTTAAAGAACTTTTAACCTAGACAAAATGGAGATGGGCTCTCTTATTACAAAGGCCTCCTTTCAACTGCTTTGGACCTATCACTTTAACTTCCAAAAGGAAATCTATTTTCATAAATTAGCTGGGCACACATCATAAAGCACTCATTCTACCCACATGCTTACAAACATAGGTTTCTATGCATGCTCATTAAAATCCTAAAACTAAAATGCATGGAAGCATTTTATCTCATATCTTGGTAGCGCAATCTTCTCAAGATCAACTAAATTTCTTTGCTTCACCTTCTACACTCTATTTAAAGATTAAAACTAAATAATCTATATACTACTTACCAGAAATTGTCCATACGGAAAAGCAGCTCAACAGGGGCATGCAGAACACTACAACAGTTAAGACTAAATAGGGCATCACTTTTCCAGACATTGGCACATTTAACGTGACAACACTATTACAGATTATAAGGGACTGACTGCGTGGAACACCTATACACAAATGTAGGCATGGAATTCACATTTCTATCTAGCACTCAGCCGGACAGCCTTATTAAATCTTTTCCTCCTATGTATCCTTGTCTTCCAGAATGACCAGCTCAACAGAATTTCTAGGCAATGGTACTAATACAATTAGAAAATTGTGTCCTGAAAAAAAAATATGATAAAAATGTACAAAATCAATATCCTGATAAGCATCTTTCTTTTCCCAAACAATCAAGCTCACAGCTACATTGCTGACATACTATGCTCACTGTCCAAGTGGCAATGGAGCCCAATAATTTAACTTGGATTACGCAACATAAGTGGTGGAGTGCTCCAGCTGCAGAACTCTTCAGTCATTGTACTTCTACCTAACTAAATGTAAGGGGCTACATGTATGAAAACAGTCTAGGTCTAAGACTTTCTTTGTTGCCCATAGTAACCAGAGATTTCTTTTCATTTCATATAGTGCTCTGAGAACATGAAAGGGAAGCTCTAAAAGGTTGCTATGGACAACAAAGACCGTTTTAGATCTAGACCGTTTGCATACATGTCCCCCAAATTTCTGACAAGTCATTTATTTTTGTTTTCTCTCCTACTGCAGCTGTTTTCTATGGTAATTATTACATCTCCTACTAAGCAAAATAAGGAAAAAGACAAAACACGGGCTGCATGGTAGAACTGTCGGAAAAAGCAATTGCAGAACACAGCCTCCCAAATAAACTCCCAGAACAAAATTTTGAGTTGCAAGACACAGCATCCCTACCCAACACAGTATAAGGTGGATCTCTGCTGTTTTAAAGGTTTGTAAGAAACAGCAGCACAATACTTTTAACCCACATTGATCACAGGATGAATGAAGCACCAAAAAATATTCAAGTTAAATTTATCAGCTAGGAAGATGCTGATCAGATTTTCCAACATAACAATGACATGGATTTTCTCAGTACAAAGATTAGCTTTAAACATGTAGGGACAGGTAATTAAAGACATTTTACAAATACATTAGTTTTCTGAATTTATCTTAGTCAACAGATAAAGATTTTTATTTTCTGTGAGTGCTCACAGATTTCTCTGTTAACCTGACCGTAATCTCCCTTACAGATTAGACAGAGCAGGGAGTGCTTTTCAAAAACTCCTAGTGCTGCTTTTGGGGCTAGTAGTGTGCTGCTGATATTGGACTGTGTTTGTATTTTACTGCCACACCAGCGTGCACCTATGTTCATTTTTCTAAAAAAATCTTTTTGGATGTGCAGACCAAACGCTGTCTTTATAGAGCAGGGAGTGAAGTCACCATGGACAGAGAGGACTCCAGACAAGACTTATTATCTCTTATGTTTACAAAAAAACAATCGTTTTCACTCCTCCGAGTACATGTAGCTTTATTTACTTACAGATTACATCTCCTGCACTGCTCTTTGTAATGTCTAAGCTAGTTACAGAGATGTCAAATATGCTAGTCATTGCTATAGAACCACCCACAGCATGGTGAGGCAGAGTGAGTGACAAGCTGGCTGTGAAACTGCATGGTGAGAAAACGCCTTTAAGTTGCTGTGGCAGGTGAAAGGTTCTGGAGTGGCATTCGCAGTCTCCTCACATCACCATCATTAAGCTACTTTGGGGAACTAAATAAAACATGCAATTCATGCCAGTCAACAAAAGCATTTACATGATAATAATTATAAAGGGCTATTTTAATATTTTTATTTTATTTCTACTATTCTTTTAATATTTGTGCATTTCTTTGATGTGTACAACAGATGTTTTGTCTGATCACTCAAGTTTTTTTAAAATGGTACACAATTTACAAATTCTGTCTGGTACATGTACATAAGCAAAACTGTATATTCTGGTTGAAAGGAAAAAAAGTACACCCTATCTGAATGCAATGGTTTTATATATCAGGGCGAAAAAAAATCTGGCATCTTCAAATACAACCTCAGACGAATAGCAACACACATCAGATTTCACTGCGTTATTAAAGATTTAGCCAAAAAGAAAACAGTGCATGAATAATTCAAGTACATCCTTTGTGCTTTTTTTTTTCTTAATAAAAATGGTACTCTCTATTTTCTACATATTCACATTTTAGATAGGTACTTTAGGTTTAGACTGAAGTAAATCTGCATAGTTGGCTACAGCAATCACTGCACGGTAGCACCCATCCATGATAAATTTGTTAGCATTACTGATCCTAGGTTATTTTTTTTCCTCCCCACCTTCTAAGAGCCACAATTTTTTTATTTTTCCATCTACATACACATGAGGGACATTTTTTTTTTTTGCGGGACAAGAATGTACTTTTTAATGAGGACATTGACTATACTATTGAATATACTGTGAAACCGAAACAAAATCTAAGTGGGATAAAATATAAAGGATTTGCTCCATGTTTGCAGGGGTTTTGTTTTTATGGTGTTCACTCTTCAGTATAAATGATGTATTATCTATGTTCTGCAGGTTGATACGATTCCAGCAATATTTAATTTGTAGGGTCTCCATGTTTTGGTACTTTAAAAAAAATAAAATAAAAAAAACATTTCTTTCATTTACGCTTAAGCGTTATTTTCTGCGTTTAATTGCTTTTTTGTTCCTTCACTTTTGGACCTGAGTGAGGGCTAATTTTTTGTGGGCTCAAGTGTTCTTTTTATTGGTACCATTTTGGGATATATGCGACTTTGTGATAATTTTTTATTCCAGTTTTTAGAGGACATGAAATGACCAAAGAAAACGCAATTTGAAGAGTTTGGAATTTTTTTTTGTTCAGGGTACATATTTTAATAGATTGGACTTTTATGGACATGGTGATACCAATTGTGTGTAACTTATTTAGTTTATTTGTAAAATGTAAAAAGAGGGACAATTTGAACTTATAAAAATGTATTAAAAATATTTAATTTGAACTTTTTTCTTTTACTTTAACATTAAGTTGCTTTAGGGTACCTGACCACTTGGTACTTGGTCGCGATAGTCTGTACACCCTTCTGCATTGTGTAAACATGGTGCTCCTATTACTCCTGACCTGGTTGCCACCAGACAGGAAGTACAAAAACAAGTGTGTCTTGCCTACAGTCAAGCAGGGCGCTGGGAGCGTCATGGTTTGGGGCTGCATGAGTGTTTCCAGTTGTGGGGAGCTACAGTTCATTTAGGAAACCATGAATGTCAACATGTACTGTGACATATTGAAGCAGAGCATGATCCCCATCGCTTCAGAAACTGGGCCACAGGGCAGCATTTCAACATAACGATCCCAAACACATCTCCAAGACAACCAATGCCTTGCTAAAAAAAAAAAATGAGGGTAAAGGTGCTGGCTTAACCAAGCATGTCTCCAGACCTAAACCCTATTGAGCATCTGTGGGGCATTCTCAAACGGAAGTTGGAGGAGCACAAGGTCTCTTATATCCACCAGCTCTGTGATGTTGTCATGGAGGAGTGGAAGAGGAATCCAGTGGCAACCTCTGAAGCTCTAGTGAACTCCATGCCCTAGAGTGTTGAGGCAATGCTGAAAAATAAATGGTGGCCACACAAAATATTGACTCTTTGGTCTGTTTTCACTTTGGGGTGTACTCACTTTTGTTGCCGCGTTTAACTTTGAGATGTTTTTTGAGTATTTTGAGGCAAAAAAAAATTTACACTGTTATAAAAGCTGTACCTGAATTTTTCATTCAGTCCCTAATTTTTTGTCGCTTATCCTTTTGGGTGGAAACCAAAGTTTATAACCCCGGATTTAAAATTCATCCATTGGTTTTTAGAAATGACCCCAAAGAAAAGTGAAACCCCCCCAAAATTTATTTTTTTTCTAACAAAAAAAAATTTTTGTTTCCACTCAGAAATATTGTCTTTTAAGGAACCAAAGGTCAATTTTTAGCAAGACAGGGTGTGTATAAGATATAAAAAAGGAAATGAGCTAGACCACATGGACCAGCCCTCTACCCCCGAGAAGCCATTAGCTGGTGAAAAAGGGGGGGGGGTCAGGCATGCTTTTTAAATTTTGGATTTTCCTACCCTTTTTATGTTTAAAAAACCCCCTGCAAGGGTCTCACGGGAATATAGTTTCATGCCCAAAATTTAGGGAGACTGCCCAAAAAAGTTTTGGATTCCTTTTTGGAGTTAGCAAATCACTGTATATATAGGGTTTCCCTGCTAATAGGTGGTGTTCCAGACTTAATAATAGAAAAGGAGTTATTCCTTCACAATTCGAAAGGGACAAATTGAGAGGTAAGAAATCAGGTTTTTAAATAGTGTGTATCGAGGTTAAGTGTTATACATAATAAAAGTTATGTTTTAGTGCTTTATAGATTGAGAACTGATAGAGTTTAAGTTTGCCTATGGCAAAATAGTAAATATAGTCATTGAAAGTCATTCTTTGTTCTCTTGCTAGATTTCCATTTTTTGAGACTATTTGACATGTTTGGAAACAAAGCTCAAATAACATTCAAATATAAGTGATGAAAGTTTGTAATTCTTCCAAATACACACATTTTCATTATCTGCATCTAAAAAACATTCATTGTTGTCCTGTAAACTACATTAAGGCTCCCATAAATGTAGCCCATACTGCTTTTATACATTAAATTACAAGTTCTTGACCAGTTTCTGCACCAGTTTTCTCTAAATCTAGTTTTTGGAAAGTCTTTTACCCGGATCTCAATTTAAAAAAAAAAAAGGCAAACAGAATTTCCCTCAAAATAAACATCCACCTTTTTGCAGCACCTTTTTTCATCTACCTTGCCATGTGGCAATTTTTCTACTGAAACTAATGTGGAACAACATCTGATTGGAATAAAGTGCAGGTCTATTCTCAGGTTCTGGGGACCTCTCTGCTTCATGTTTATCTGATATTCTTCACAAATCTACTTCTCAATTGTTCAATGCATTGCATTAACTAGGTTATGCTACAATGTATATTATATATTTCTCCAAGCTTTCTGAGCAAAGCATAGGTGATGTAATTTTTATATGACATTACTGTGACGTGTGTGATCTATTACTTAAGAACAACTGTTCCCACTGTTACATTATTGTTCAATAAACTCTTTTTAATGTGTAAAATCTGCAAACCCAATTTTTTTTACCTATATAAATTCAAAGAGATTCCTAACAGACTACTATACCTACAGTTGAAACGAGAAGTTTACATACACTATATAAAAAGACACATGTACATGTTTTTCTCATTATCTGACAAAATCAGAATAAACCTTACCTCTTTAGGTCAATTAGGATTACCAAAATTATTTATATTTGTCAAATGCCAGAATAATGAGAGAATTTTTTAAGGAATTTTTAATACTTTTGGCAAAGTCAAAAGTTTACATACATTTCATAAGTGTGTGCAATGCTCTTCAACTTCGGTCACATGTTTTGGATATCCTTCCACAAGCTTCTCACAATAGTTGGTAGGAAGTTTGGCCCATTCCTCCTGACAGAACTGGTGTAACTGACCATGTTTGTAGGTCGCCTTGCTCCCACCTGTCTTTTCAGCTTTGTCCATAAATTTTCAATATGATTGAGATCAGGGCTTTGTGAGGGCCACCCCAAAACATTGATTTGGTTATCCTTAAGCCACTTTTTAACCAGTTTGGCAGTATGTTTCAGGTCATTGTCCATTTGGAAGACCCATTTCCGCCCAAGCTTTAACTTCCTGGCTGATGTCTTGAGATGTTGCTTCTGTATTGTCACATAATCTTCTTCCCTCAAGACGCCATCTATTTTGTGTAGATCACCAGTCCCTCAACAAAACAACCCCACAACACAATGCTGCCAACCCCATGTTTCACAGTTGGGATGGTGTTCTTAGGTTTCCAAGCTTCTGCCCTTCTCCTCCACAGGTAAAGATGGTCATTATGGCCAAACAGTTCAATTTTAGTTTCGTCCGACCACATGACATGTCTCCAAAAATGTAGGTCTTTGTTCCTGTGTTCATTTGCAAACATTAATCTGGCTGTTATATGTTTCTTCTGGAGTAACGACTTTGTCCTGGCACAGTGGCCTTTAAGTCCATGTTGATACAGTGCTTGTTTCATTGAGGATAATGACACAATCTTACCAGCTTCCATTAGCGTCTTCACAAGGTTTTTTGCTTTTGTTGTTGGGTCAAAATGCACGTCAGACCAAAACACGTTCATCTCAGACACAGAACCCATCTCCTTCCGGAGCTTTATGATGGCTGGCCATTTCCATCGTGTTTGCACTCGTATAAAACGGTTTATACAGATCAACAAGGCACCTTCAGGTATCTGAAAATTGCACCCAAGGATGATCCAGACTTGTGAAAGTCAACAATTCTCTTCCTGATATATTGGGTGATTTCTTTAGACTTTCCCATGATGTTACACACAGAAGCAGTATGTTTCAAGTGTGCTTTAAAATACATTCACAGATATATCTCTAATTAACTCCAAAGACATTACATCATCATATGGTATGTCCCAAACTATTTAAATAAGATTCTTGCACAATGGGTAACAGATGTCTTCCCCTTGGCTAAATCCAACCCAGAAAGTCTGCGCAAGTCTGTACTTATTGTACTAAAAGATTATAGTTTTATTTGTATGCAAATAAAACTATAATCTTTTAGTACAATAGGTACAGTCCTGCGCAGCCTTTCTGGGTCGGATTTAGTCAAGGGGAAGAAATCTTTTACCCATTGTGCAAGAATCTTATTCTACAGCTCCCCTCTACTTCTAAGAGGAGAAGGATCTTCAACCGACACCCTGCAGCGGACATTGATTTACAACAGTTTCAGAAAAATTGTTGTGTTGAGCCTCAAGGTGTTGTGCTTGGATTGTGCACAACACAAGGAGGTGAGTAGTATATACCTACAAATATACACAACTATAATTTTATCTACAGTATTATACTAGGGAGCGCTGTCTCCATTTTTCTCTTTTTGCCAAATTGTTTAAAGGCATAGTAACCCTAGTGTATGTAAACTTTTGACTTTGCAGATAGTAATAAAATGCCTTAAAAAATTCTCTCTCATTCTGACATTTGGTAAATATAAATAATTTTGACAATCCTAATTGACGTAAAATGGGTAAGGTTTATTCTGATTTCATGTCAGTGAGAAAAACATCCATAGGTGTCTTTTTATATAGTATATATAAACTTATGGTTTCAACGGTATATTATACTTATAACTAGTACATTGAAAATGTTAAAGACTACACAAATTAGGTTACAAGCTTTGGGCTGGTATTAAAATTATATAGAAATATAGAAAAAAATGCTTTGTATTTCTGTGTTTTTAACATAATTAAAAAAATATTTTACTTACCAGTATGGTGTGTATAATTGTTCTGACTTATAATTGATTTTTTGATAGCCGATCTACGATATACAATATGGGTTCTACCATCATCATCTTCTTGTTGTTTATCATTCTCCATAGGTTCTATAAAAAACTCGTCATTGTCTGTACGAATCATGCCAGCCTAAAATGATAAATCAATAAAAAAAAATGTAAACATGCATTTTGACTATGTATTTTTCAGTATATCTCCAGTTGTACAGATCGTCATGGTCTGTGTACCCCAATCTCTGGAGTACAGGTGGATTAATGTTACCTGTGGCCATTCCTGACATGTCTGTTTTAGTAAATAACTAGTTTTTAACTAGTTTTCTATATGAAATACAGTGGTACCTGACTTAAGAATTTTTTTTTAGATAAGCTTGGTCAGTAGCTTGGTCCATTTTTTGCTTTGAGTTAAGAGTAAAGGAGCGCAGACATGCATTGCAGCAGCTCCTACTCAAAAGCTCCAAATCTATGGAGCTTTCACAAACCATCTGCTATTACAGTAACATTGTGTGAACCCGAAGGGGAAAAAAAATATATAAAGAATTTAAGTTTGGCGATCTACTCCATCTCCGGCAGAATCTTCTTCTGACTTTTAAGGTGAATACACTTAAAGAGAACCTGTCACATAGATTATGCCCCCCTTGCTGAGGACAGCACAAGCTAGTGACAGACATGCTGTTTCCAGTGCTGTGTCCCACATTCTCTAAGATGCTGTAAGATGCTGTAATTAATTCATGCCCCGCCTACCTGAGACTAGCCCCGCCCACCTCATCTGATTAACCTATTACTCTGAATAGAAAGAAACATGTGAATAACCAGCAGCTGGGCGGACCAAGCTGTGGGTGGGCGGGGATAACACCTGCTCGTGAATAAGCGGACTCTTTTCTGGCTGCAAACTGCCATATTTGAGCATTAAATACTCTAAAACTGCTGCATCTTACAGAATAAGGGACTCAGCGGTGGAAAAAACATGTCTGTCACTAGCTTGTGCAGTCCTCAGCAAGGGGGGCATAAACTATGGGACAGGTTATCTTTAAACTACAAAAACTAATCGTAAATCCCAAGGGAGTATGAATATGTCAAGCTCCAAAAAAAATCCCTTTTAAAACATAACTTTTAATATAATCAATAAAATATCATTCTTAGACAATAGAGCACACTTAGGTCAACACTTTGATCTACTCACCACCTCCCAAAGGCGATGTAACAAAGGCGAGTCCGGTAGACAAGTAAACAAATGCTGCAAGGCAAAATGGCCCTGTACTGTCCCTAATAATAAACACCCTGAATCTCGCCCTTAGAGGGGCACCCGCTCTGAAGAGAGTGACCCGGCAAAAAGAAACCCTAAAAAAACTCCTCACTTCTCCCTAGAGCTCCTACAGGGGAGTGAAAGAGTTAATAAACTATAGAACAAGACCTATAGTTTATTAACTCTTTCACTCCCCTGTAGGAGCTCTAGGGAGAAGTGAGGAGTTTTTTTTAGGGTTTCTTTTTGCGGGGTCGCTCTCTTCAGAGCGGGTGCCCCGCTAAGGGCGAGATTCAGGGCGTTTATTATACAGTACAGGGTCATTTTGCTTTGCAGCATTTGTGTACTTGTCTACCGGACTCGCCTTTGCTACATCGCCTTTGGGAGGTGGTGAGTAGATCAAAAGTGTTGACCTAAATGTGCTCTATTGTCTAATAATGATATTTTATTGATTATATTAAAAGTTATGTTTTAAAAGGAATTTTTTTGTAGCTTCACAGGTTATCTTTAACCCGTTATCGACATTGGACGCATGGATACGTCCTGATGCCAGTAAGGGGCTTAGTAGCCTACGGGTGTTAGCGGCTAATTGCAGCTAACACGCTGCAGTGACAGTGCGGGGAGGCGCCACCGCCATCCCACACTATTTAACCCCTTAGACACCGCTGCAAAGATGGCCGTGGCGTCTAAATGAATGAGAAACAGTGCCGCAAGATCGCTTTGTCCCGATCGCTGAACATGGCAGTAAATTATTATTTACTGTGAAATCCTCTATACTGGGATCATATCATCATAATATATTCAGCATAGTACTCTTAAAATACGTCTCAACACATCAGTAAGGTCTCTTTAACCTCTTAGCCTAAAATTGTGTACATGCGCATCATTTTAGCAGTTGTTGCTGCAAATTATTTCTGAATGTGTGGGCACAGGAGTTGTGCCGTTTGATCCCTATGGGGGCCTAGTTGTGACTCCTGGGCTTCTGCTGTAAAGGGTGGGATTAGAGAACTTCAATTCTGGATGTTTAACCTATTAGATGCTGCGGTAAAAAGCAATAATCGTTTTACGCAGGGAAGGAGTAAGCTCCTGCTGTCACCACTCAGCCCCATGATTGTGGGTTGGCCTTGCAGTCAGGGCCTAACAAAGGTCAAACATGGCTGTATGCCTATTAAGCCGTGCCGCTCTGGAGGAGAGCTAATCTGAAAATTATTTTGCAGTGAGAAAGAAGTCTCTTGTACAGCGGTCTTCCATTCAGTGGATTGTTTTGCATTGCAGTGGCCCCTTCTAATAAAGCTGGTTGAGTTCTTATTTGAAGCTAATAGAAATGGGGTGGTAAAACAGCAGCAATGGACTGTGCAGTCAGGTTAACCGAAAACGTTAAGAGGACCAGTGACATGTCTATTTTTGTAATTACTTGTGTCCCCTGTTAAATGTAGTAACTGGTAACACACATCTGACAGATTGGTAATGAATATCTAGGAGGAATAACAGGGGAGCCACACAATATTAAGATCTAAGCAAAGATACTACAGAATTATTTCAGTCAAAGCTTTATTAAATAGTATTCAGACTTGAAATTAGATCAGACAATTCAAAGACCAACTAATAAAAAATTCAGCAGGAAGAGTCTTGTGAAAGATTATTAAATATTATCAGAGACAGAATAAGGATGCAAAAAGTAGTTGACATTTACAACAGTATTAAAATACATCCTGGTAAAGGACGGGTAAACGGGAAAGGAAAAGAAGAAAAAAAGTGTGAGAGGGAAGTGCGGTCGAGTACGAGATTATTAAAACAGTATTAGGATACTACGATCATGGTTGTAGTTTCAATAGAGATGATAAATAAAATCTGATCAAAACAATTACATGTAGAGCATAATATACCTTTATGAAACAAAACCAGAAACTAGAAACAGCTGACATGATTATCCTCATGGAGGAAGTTACCTAAGAGAGGATCAATGGGAATCATGTGTTTAAATACATGAGGTCAGATTCACAGAATTTAACCCACTCACTCAATGCCGGCAAGTATTTCTCATTCAAAGCAACTATATGAGTACTGAACTCTTCCATCCTCTGAATTTAATTGATCACTTTGTACCATTCAGTAATTGTGGGACCTGTGGTGGACCTTCATATTCTGGGAATAATCATTTTGGCCGCTATCAACAGGAAGAACAGATGGGATTTTAACCCTTTACCAACATAGGACGTATGGGTATGTCCTGGTAAGGTCCAATTTAGCAGGCTTACTCTAAGTGCACTACATGAGAGGCTGGTATCAGCTCTTAATTGCAGCCGACACCCGCCGCTAACAGCAGGCAATGGAGCTGGCTTCACTCCCTGATGTTTAACCCTTTAGACGCCACCACAGCATCTAAATTAATGAGAAACAGTGCCGTGCACCATTCCTTACTCTGAACGGCATCCTCAGCAAGATTATGGGGGTGCCATCCCATTCCACACGGATTCCAAACTGACCCTGTTGGCGCAACATTTAACTATGGGCCTAGCATCTCTCCTGTTATGATGGCAGAATTTAATCCCTTCCCAACATTTGACAAACTGGATGCTATGATGTCGGGAAGGATGGAATGAGAAGGAGATGTCACTTAACCTACACAGTGAACCCCATAAAAACAAAAGCCCCTCCAAAATTATGTAGCTGTGTGTTTCTTACATGCTCCACCCCACAAAGAATATTTTTGGTTTTCCAGTACAATATATGATATATAAAATGGTATCACTAGCCCCAAAATACCTTACGGACAATGGACATAAGGATACATCCTACTGTCTGTAAGGTATTTTGTAGCGGGTGTGAGGAAGAATTCACTTTATTGCATACCCGATTCTGTATCTAGTCAGATCACGGCCTTCCCCCACCACAAGACAAGCTCAATTTACATGTTAATCTAGCCCAAAAAGATCCCGCCTAGGACAAGCTCAATTTACACAGTAAGGAAGCCCAGTGTAAATTGCCTCTCTGTAGGAATTCGCCACAGCATTGGGTAAACCCCATGAAAGGATCCTCATGAATCTAATTAGCACTGAAAAAAATGCTATCCCAGCTTCAAAGACTTCCCAATCAATCAAACCCAGTCGGGTCGTCTCCGATATTTCATATCGATTTATAGGCGATCCGCTCTAAACTGGTGCAGGGCGGGTTCATATCGCAAAATATGGAGCTCCCCGCACGCACAGGCCCATTTCCCGGTTTCCAGGACGCATTGGGACTGAGATATCCAGAACGGGCCTACAGGGTCCAAAGATAAGAAAGGTTTGATATCCAGGCGCCCGGTAGGCCCAGACGGTTCTGATGGTCCCAAACCGGCTCGGTTCTGTGCCAATGCCCTGCCGAGTTTTAGTCCTTTTTTGGTTTTGTATCAAAAACCCGGGCATGACCTGAGTGGGGGGAGTTTCATAGACCGTCCCAGGGGTGTGTAGGGGGCTGCAAGTGGGCTCCCCTCGCAGATATAAGCCGGGCCAGGCCTGGCTCTTTCCTGTTTGATCCAAGGGAGGGGGTACCTGAGAGCAGGTCCAGTAACATCATACCGGCAGCAGCCAGGCCACATCTGCCCCCATGCGGCCGGGCACCAAGCAACAACGGTAACTTGACTTATTTTAACTGCCTGTTGTCTGTAATCCATAATTGTATTTGCACCTCTCTTTTACCTGTATATTATTATCCATCTTGTATATTTATCTGTCTAGTGTGCCCTCCAAGGCTAATTAAATCTATAAAACTTTAATCTGTTATTAGTCTGTCTTGATCAACGGCCTCACAGCCTAATTTCTCGGTCTATAGTTTTATAGCCCCCAAAGGCGTTGGTTCCTGACCCTGCTATAAGGTCGGTAACGGCCGGGCTTATAACTAAACGAGAAAACTGTGGCAGCATTGTTTGTCTCCTGTGCCGGTGGGGGCGGGGAGTAACAGTGGAACAGTATCTGGCTGACCTTGAGCTCCCCCTAGAGGGCAGCGCAACGTCGAGATACACCCCAAGTCAGGCCGCCGTCCCTCAAGTGGGCCGGCGGACTAGGCTGTTTTCATCACATATTGGTGGCAGAGCGGTGGGATCAAGACAATAGTGTTTGTGAGTGCGCGTTCTGTACTCCCAAATACTAAGGACTACCAGCAGTGGTTTTTGCTGCTGGGGTCTTAAGTTTTAACTAAAGCACTAGACAAGTCAGATGCAAATAAAAGGGTTTTTGGGTGCATTCGGGTTGCAGTTTTTGTGTCAAGTGACCAAGGGTTGCAAGGAGGGCTGCGTGAGAAAGGGGCCCAAAGTGGGGGCCCCAGAGGAAACAGTCGGTGATGTGAGCCAGGAGTAGCTCGGCCCTGAACTGGCTATGGACTATGAAGGCGAGGGGGGAGTCCAGCTCGGGCTCCTCAAGGAGCCAGTCGCAGGTGGTCAGTGGCGCAGTGGGCAGCTCACAATCGGCTATTCTCCTGTGAGCTGCCCTGGCTAAGCTTGAGGCTGGAGACCTCGACGCTTACAAGGCCCTCCTAGCAGCTGCCGAACGCCGGGAGCGGGCCGAGGAACGTCAGCGGGACCGTGACCACCAATTATAGGTGCTACGGCTGGAAAAGGCCAAGTCCACCCCGGCCAGACAAGAGCCTCCTGAGACCCAGATCCCAAAGTTGAGGGCGGAGGACTTTCCCATGCTGGATAAAGGTGGAGACCTGGACACCTTCCTGCTGGCATTTGAAAAAATTTGCCGCCAGCACCATGTGCCTGAGGCCCAAAGTGGGTTCGGTTTCTGACTCCTCGTCTCAGAGGTAAAGCTTCTGGAGATCTTCGGGGGCTCTGCCCAGCGAACCCACCCTGACCTAGAGGGAATAAAAGCGGGCCCACTGATCCGGCATACAATTCTCACTCCTGAGATGTACAGGAAGAGCTCCGGAGTTTGCAAGCGGGGTCCTACCGACAGCTGGGCCGACCACATGGGGGCCCCTCCAGAGAGCAGTCGACCTCGGGGCTAAAGATCAAAACCGTCCAGCAGCTGAAGGAGCTCATCGCCACGGAGCAGTTTTTTGTGGAACTGCCCAGAGGACCTCCAGCAGCACCTGTGTGACCAGAAACCTGCGGGGGCCACCGCAAGCCTCGCGGATGAGTATGCCAACAATCGGGCACCGGAGGCCAGGAAGCACACCAACTGGAGAGAGGGTAAGATGCCCGCAGGGCCAGTTGTCCCTACCCCCTAAGCCCAGGGGGGGCCCCCAGCCCATGCTTCACGTCTGGGGGGGAACCCCGACTCTGTCACCTTTGCAACCAGCCGGGACATTTTAAGGCCGCCTGTCCCCAGCGCCAGAAGGGCCCGTCCCAGTCCCCTTTTACCCGGCCCCCCATGTTTTGTGTGTGGGGGGTGGGGGGGGAGGCCCCTTGATAACTACCAGCCAGTCACCGTAGGCCGGTCTGTTGCCATGGGACTCTTGGACACCGGCGCGGAGATGACTGTGGTGCGGCCTGAGCTGGTGTCCCCAAAGGACATGATACCCGGAAAGACCCGCGCTGTCTCCGGAATTGGAGGCGTTGTGCCGGCGCTGCCAGTGGCCAAGGTGTATTTGGACTGGGGTGCCGGGCAGGGAATGCGGGAGGTTGGAGTGTCGCCGAACATTCCGGCTAGTATTTTGTTAGGGACAGACTTGGGGCGGCTGGTACCCCTTTTGAGCCCCTGAACCCCAAAGGTCTGCTCCCCCCAAATGTGATATGTCATCCAACCATGTTAATGTTGCAAACATTGTTATTACTATGCATACTGATGGGAGTATGGGATTTGTTGTCCTCTGGTGTGGCATCAGAGGGGACAAAAAGGGGGCAGACCGCTGTGGTGGGGGAGCATGCAGGTGAGGCAGGGCCCCCAGGAAAGGCCACAGGGCAGGGTCTCCGCACAGCCAGGGCAGACAGGGGGCAGACAGCTGTGGTGTGGGGAGCATGCAGGTGAGGCAGGGCTCCCAGGGAAGGCCACAGAGCAGGGTCTCCCCTCAAACAGATGTCGGAGGGCCAGGTTAGGCCAAGCAGGACTGGCAACTTATATAGACGCCGAGGGGGGGGGGCCCCACCAGTGGTTGCAGCGGTCGTGGCCGCTGTACCGCAAGTGGGAGGGCCAGGAGCCAGGAGGCCCCTCAGGGGCCCGACGGTATCCTCCCATCGGACCAGGTAAGTGCCAGGGTAGGTGGGGCCAGGAGATAGGTCCCGTGGAACCGACAGATGACGTGGCAGTCTCGTCCATTCTGGCCACGTCTAGTCGAGAGTTTCAGGCAGCGTTAGGGCTGACGACAGCCTGAAAGCTTTTCAAGGAGCAGGCGGCACAGCCACCCTTTGGGAAACTCAGAAAACCGCGCGGGGGGGTCTGGGACCAAGGACGGCTGTACCACGTGACGGTCCGACCGGGTTCACCGGACGCGTGGCCAGGGACCGACGGTTGGTGGTACCCTATCCGTTCAGGGCCGGAGTTGTTGCGGGTTGCGCTTTGAGATTCCGTTGGCCCGGACACCTAGGGATCGCCAAGACCAAGGAAAGTGCTGCCCAGCATTTCTACTGGCCCAAAAGATGGGGACTAATGTGGCTGCCTACTGCCGCTCGGGGTGACACCTGCAGAGGGTGGGGAAGGCGGGGCCGGGGCCCCCAAAGCCCCACTGGTACCTCTGCCTATATAGATGAGCCTTTCAGGAGGGTGGGCTGTGGTTTTTAATTGGACCGCTGTCCATTCCCAACAGCTCCGGGAAACGCTACAAACTGAAGTTAGTAGACTAAGCCACTCGGTACCCGGAAGCGGTAGCCTTGTTGTCCATTCGGGCCGACAAGGAGGCCACCGCCTTACTGGGATTTTCTCCGAGTGGGCTTTCCCCTGGAAATGCTCACTGACCGGGGGACCCAGTTCAAGTCCCCAGTTAATGGAGTCCTTGTGTAAGCTGATACGGTGCAACATCTGGTGGCCGGCCCGTACCACCCACAAAACTAATGGCCTGTGTGAACGGTTCAATGGCACCCTGAAGCAGATGCTTAAGATGTTGGTCGACCCCCAAATGGGCGCGAATGGGAGCGAAACCTCCCACACCTGCTATTCGCATACCGGGAAGTTCCACAAAACCTCAACGGGTTTTGCTCCCTTCGAGCTCCTGTATGGGGACGTGTGCGGGGGCCCCTGCTCTGGTGAAGGAGGCCTGGGGGAAAGGGGACTTGGCAACCCGGAGGTGTCGGTCATTGAGTATGTCGTGCGCTTCCGTGACAAAATGCAGGCCTTTACCCAGCTAGTGCACTAGAATATGCGCCGGGTCCAGGCCGACCAGAAGCAGTGGTATGACCAGAACGCTTGTGGAGGACCTACCCGGTGGGTCAGAAAGTGTGGGTACTGGTACCCGTACCAAGACA
This sequence comes from Phyllomedusa bahiana, assembly GCA_025379985.1. Taxonomy (NCBI): domain Eukaryota; kingdom Metazoa; phylum Chordata; class Amphibia; order Anura; family Hylidae; genus Phyllomedusa; species Phyllomedusa bahiana. The sequence goes on from JAODAL010005036.1 coordinate 121,893, forward strand.
AGCTTCAGGCAGCTGGAAGGCCCATATGTCGTGCACCAGCAACTCAACGCAGTCACGTTTCCTGGTCACCCGGACCACGGGCGGGGGAAAGGGGGCGGAAAAGGCCTTCCACGGAACTATGAAGGCACAACATGAGCGGGAGGTATGTGCCCTTCCCGTGTGCAACCTGCCCGAGGGGAAAATGAAGAAAGGAGAACCCCTTGGGCATGCTTGCCCCGGTCAGGGCAGGTGGGTCCATAGAGGTGTGGAGATTTTTGGACAGCTCCTGGAGGACCAACGGTCCCAGCTGTTGGCAACCCTCTACCCCTTCAGGGCATTGTTCACTAACGTGCCTGGAAGGACGGAGTCAACCGTCCATCACGTGGACACCGGGGATCACCCCCCAATCCGCGTTTCAGCATATCGGATTCCCCCAAAGTGCAGCAGCACATGCGGGAGGAGATTTACGAGATGCTGAAGCTGGGGGTCATCCAGGCGTCCAACAGTTTCCTGGGCCTCGCCCGTAGTCCTTGTCCCAAGAAGGAAACAGACCAACCCGTTCTGGTGGACTACAGGGGGCTCATGCTGTCACGGTCACCCACGCGTACCCAATGCCACCATCGATGACCTGTCGATCAGTTGGCCGGGGCCAAGTACCTGACCATCATGGATTGAGCCGGGGATATTGGCAAAATTCCCCTGACCCGTGATGCAAGGGTAACGCTTGCCTTTAAACACCCCATTCGGGCTATACGGTTTCCCCTGGTCATTTTAAGAATGCCCCTGCCACTTTTCAGCGGGATGGTCAACACGCTGCTTAAGGGACTTAAGGTACGCGGCTGCGTACCTGGATGACATGCCGTTTCCCGTCCCACCTGGGGGGACCACCACCAGCACCTGACCGCAGGTGCTTGGACGTATCCGCCCCGGCAGGCTTGACCATCAAGCCGGAAAAGTGCCAGCTGGGCAAAGAGTGAGGTCCACTACCTGGGGCACCGGGTAGGTGGGGGGCCTTGAAGCCAGAGCCCGGCAAAAGTGGATGCCATCGCATCCTGGCCACCCCCAGGACCAAGAAGCAGGTGTATGTCTTTCTTGGGCACCGCTGGGTTTCTATAGGAGGTTTGTTCCACACTATAGTAGCCTGGCAAAGCCCTGACAGACCCCACCGGAAGAGGTTGCCCTCCCCCAGTCGATTGGACAAACGAACTGCGAGACGGCCTTCCAGCCCTCAAGGCCGCCTTTCCAGTCCCCATTACTACAAGGCCCGACTTACCCGGCAGTTTATAGTACAAACCGACGCCAGTGACTTTGGCCTCGGTGCAGTGTCCAGCCCGGTGGACACAACGGGACAGGAACATCCCGTTATGTACCTGAGCCGGAAGCTTCGCCGAGGGAAGTGGCCTATTCCACCATGGAAAAAGAATGCCTGGCGATAGTGTGGGCCCTGCAGCGGCTGCAACCCTATCTATACGGGCGGCATTTCATTGTGGAGACAGACCACAACCCCCGAGTTGGCTACACACGGTCTCCGGAAAACCCAAACGGAGGTTGCTACGCTGGGCCTGTCGTTCCAGCAGTACAACTTAGTCATTCGCCACCCGAAAAGGGCCCAGACCACGGCAACGCCCATGGGTTTTGTCCCCGACAAGGGAGGGGTCAGTTGGGCGCCTGGTGGACACGGTGGCGGTGCTGCCCCCTAGCGCCTCAAAAGGGGGGAGGTGTGGGGGAAGAATTCACTTTATTGCTCCCCATTCTGTATCTAGTCAGATCAAAGGCCTTCCCCCACCACAGGACAAGCTTTAATTTACATGTTAATCTAGTCAGAACACAGATGGCTCCACCTAGGACAAGCTCAATTTACACAGTAATGAAGCCCAGTGTAAAAAGCTCTCTGTAGGATGTCGCCACAGCATGGGGTCAACCCATGAAAGGATCCTCATGAACCTAATTAGCACTGAACAAATGCTAGTCCCAGCTTCAAAGACTTCAATCAACCAAACCCAGTCGGGTCGTCTCCGATATTTCATATCGATTTATAGGCGATCCACTCATAACTGGTGCATGGCGGGTTCATATCGCAAAATATGGAGCTCCCCGCACGCACAGGCCCATTTCCCGGTTTCCAGGACGCATGGGGAACTGAGATTAAACCAGAACCGGGCCTACAGGGTCCATAAGATAAGCAGGTTTGATATCCAGGCGTCTATAAACTTTAATCTGAGTTAGTCTGTCTTGATCTACGGCCTCACACGCCTAATTCTCGGTCTATAGTATATAGCTACCCAAAGGGTTGGTTCCTGACCCTGCTATAAGTTTGGTAACGGACCGGGCTTATAACTAAAAAAAGAGAACTGGTGGCAGCAAATTTTGTCTCCTGTGCCGGTGTGGGCGGAGTAACAGTGGAACAGTATCTAGCTAACTTGAGCTCCCCCTAGAGGGCAGCGCAACGTCGAGATACACCCCAAGTCAGGCCGCCGTCCCTCAAGTGGGCCGGCGGACTAGGCTGTTTTCGTCACAGCGGGTTTACTCAGTAAGTCCGCTACATAGGCGGTGGGTGCCAGCAGCTAATTACAGCTAACCGTCGCTGATAGCAGGGAATGGAGTGGTCAAATAGGTTAGCATTCTAGAGTAGTATTATTGTAGTTAATAAAACATTAATAATAGTAAATAAAGCGAAATCTTAATGGTTTTAAAACTGAGTCTCATATACAGTCTTTATCATTGTAAAAGGGGTTAATGAGGAATGTAGGAAGCCCTTTACATTCTACTGCTCAGTTTAGCCTAATTCATAATTCAGATCAACTCATCGGGTTCATATCTTCTGCTAGGTGGGCACGAGTTTACCATTTTCCCCTTATTAATTTTTAGAAGAAATTTAATTTTTATTTTGATGTTTTATTTCCAGTCACATCTTAGGCAAACATGTCTATTTATAGAACACTTCTCAATTTAAGCTATACAAATTAATCTGCCATCGATTGTTATGCTCAGACGATGTATCTAGAGTGTATAGTGTGGTTACAGTCCAAGGCATTAAAACAAAACGTAAAAAAAAAAATGAGTAAAACAGCCTATTTTAAGATCACCAAGCATTTTGTTCTTGAATAACCCACATATCATTGATGCAAGCAAAATTTTCCTTCAATATACAAAAAGTATTAACAGTCCGTTAAATTGAGAAACTTACAGAAGCTTTATGGATCCACAGGATGTCAATTGTAGACAGAATTCTTCAGGCATATTCACAAGAAAGATACCTCTAATTGGTACCAAATGTATATAGTTTTCATTATATTTTATCACTTAAAAAAAACTTTATGCCGCTTGTGATGTATGACAGCTCTTTTTTGAGTGGCAAGATATGCGACTTTTTGTTCACTTCTTATGCCATTTCATATAGAAGGCAGGATGAGCAGAAAGATAATAATTACACTAACCAGCAATTGGATTTTCCTGTAGCCTCCAAAACGGCATTTATCAGGAGGGTTTCCCCGCCTCTTAAGGGACAGCTAACACCATGAAAGCAGATAGAACAATCCCTCCCACTTACCCTACCCAATTAGGCTGCGTCCACAAGACGCTGGTCAAAATACTTGTTTGATTCAGAATCCGAAATGCGTATCGTCCGATGAGTATTTTAACCTGTTTTTCAATGTGGATTTTGGTCGTTTTTGCTTCAATGGATTTGCAGTCAGAAAACAAGTCACATTCACCTCTATGGGGTTTTGGATGCGGATCCAACAGATGCTTGGGACGCTCTTTTTGAACATAAATTAGGCGGTTTATTGAACACGCTCTAAGTTTTTGCAAAGTTGTGTGTACTACAAATCGGATTTTCAGTTGAGGTCTATAGGCATGGTTTACAATCAGATTGTTACAGTTTTTAAAACCCGAATCAATGTAAAATTCGGACTGTAGATCATTGCCGTGTAGACGCCCCCTTAATGACTGAGCACTTGGACTGAAGCCATAGCATATATTAGGTTTTTTATTGTTATAATACTATATAGGATAATAAGAGGGCTGGAGACTCCGTGTGCTTGTGGAGGTAACAGGAAAATCCATTGAGTATTATTATTATTATTTATTTTGAGCGGCCATTGATTCCAGGGCGCTGTACATACATAAAAATGTTGAACAAAACAATGGTGCAAAATGACTAGTAACTGATAGAGAGAGGAAAGAGGACTCCCCGTGAGGGCTTTAAAATCTTCTCCTGCATCTTCAATGGCATTTACCAGGAGGACTGACTTAGAAAAAGTTATTTAAGGGGAGCTGAGAGGATTCTTTGATTGAAGGACAAGTCTTGATAGTAGAACACATCCAATTTGCAGGGGCTACAAAAGATGGACTAAGTGGACCATGTAGCTGCCCTGCAGATCTGTTCCATATCTGCATGTGTTCATTCTGCTCAGGAGGTGACATCAGTACTGATGTGAGCCTTCAGTATTAGTGGAGGAGACTTGTCCAAGCCGATAGCTGGTTGAGAGGGATGATCCATAGTGTTATGGCGACTGTTATTTAGAACTTGGAATTGTACGAGTAGGTGATCCGTTTTCCTGAAGGTATCATAGGACACAGTGTCAAACACCCAGGAAACGAGTTTCTTCTTCCTTGTGGTTAGAACGTTTGTTGAAGAAAAATATTTTCTGCTGGCAAATGGAAAATACAAAGAGAACCAGTGTAGGTTTTTTTTTTTTTTTTGGGGGAGGGGGGGGGGGGGGGGGGAATTCAAGCCTGGATGAATCTCTTGATAAAGGAGTGTTCTGATAATTTCTGGTAAAGAAAGGTCATAAGGAAGTTTCTTTTGTTGGAAAGATTCCAATATTTCCTCTTGGCAATTGTCAGGAGTCAAGGAAACCAGGACTTTCTTGGTCAATAAGGGGCAATAAAAAATTCTCTTCAGCAGGGCTGTTCTATTTCCCTTTGGGCTATTTCCCTGGCCCAATTAATTTTATTGGTAATCTAGCAGAATACGTCCAGCTCCAGCATCTACTCCCCTTTTAGTAGGGTCTTCCAGCTTAAAGTGAACCAGTCAGGTGGTTATGTTACCGTATTTGAGAGCAGGATGTGATAGAGGGAGAAAAGCCGAACTCTGATACATAGGTTTATATGATTTAGAGCAGGATTAGAGAGTAAAAAGCAAAGAAATTACTGACTGGACTCCTTCGGTTACGTCTACATAGCACAGGATTTCGATTGGATTTTCGGCGGATTCAGTATTTTGAATCTGCTGAAAAATCTACCATACTCAGTGCTGATAGAAAGCCCTCAATAGAAAATCGGTGCTGTATTTTAATTTTACAAAGCACGGATTTTTTTTACAGAGGTTTTCCTCAACCGTTCGACATTGGATTCTCGCAGCCCCTATGTACTGGACCGCTGGGAATCTAAAATCCAACCACCTTTTTTCTTGCAAAAAAAAAAAAAAGTGGCGCGGTAAAGCAATTTGAAAATTTGCCGTTGGATTTTGGCTGGCTTTTACAAATTGCTTCGTAGACCTAGTCTTAGGAAACAGATAAATCCTGCGGACCCTGCCCACATATAGTGATTGGCAGCTTTCCCCGCATTAGTTTGTGTACAAAGCAAACTGCCAATCACTATGCGGAAGGTCTCACAAAATGGTGTCACAGACACTGAGCTGTAAGTACTGGAACCAAACGTAGTCCTTTATTTTAAGGCAGGGAGAGCGCCACAGCTTACTCAGAGTCCCACCAAAAAGATCATTCACAAAATCAAATCAACAATCCCCTCACCTCCACCTGTGTTATATACAGCAGGCGAACCGACTCCGCCCCTTCCCATATTATATGCAGGTGAACTGACTCCGCCCCCTCCCATGTTATATGCAGGTGAACCGACTCCTCCCCCCCCAAGAAGGGGCAGGAGTTGAACCGACTCCAACTCCTCCCCCTCCCGTGTTATATGCAGAAGATGAACTGACTCCTCCCCCTTCCCACTGTTACATACAGCAGGTGGACTGACTCCTCCCCCTTCCGTGTTATATGCAGAAGGTGAACTGACACCTGACTTTAGCTTCTTTCCTTTATCAAAAACCCCCCTGTTACATAGAACTCAGTTCTCTCCTTTTTCTAAAACCCTATTAATCCAGAGCTCAACTTTCTCCCTCTATCACATCCTGCTATCAGATAGGACAGCATAAACCACTGGACAGGTTCCCTTCCAGGAATCTGCAACTGCACTTCACTCTCCTTTTAAATGGGTTGCTAAAAAGAGAGGGAGCCGGTTTTCCCATGGCTGATGCTGGCTGTAGGCCGCTGCAGCATTTTGCGCCTTGTGCTGCCCTGTTTGTCTATATGAGCTACTGCTGTTCTGTTGTCTTTAGGATTCAGACATCTTTTCCTAGGGTAGAGGGCTGTAATCACTTCAGAGCTCCCATAATTCTGCATGTTCAACGATGCCAGTAGCCAAATCCTGGATCATGTCCCTTGAAGAACATGGCTGTGTGTTCTTCCCAACCCTTGCCGTTTGCATCCATAGTTATTACTATAGGGTTGGGTTGTACACATGAGACTACCTGTGTATGTTTTTTGGCATCATCCAACAATGTAGTGACCTTTTCATGTAGGGAGGTATCTAGACTCAGTTGAGCATCCCAAATTGAGTGTAGAGATTCTCGAATGGGTCTGAGCCCACCTTACTTCCAGAAAGGTGGATGTTAGAAGGTCCAATGCGGACAAGATTACTCAAATTGAGGAAAAAATCTAGGAAATATTTTCAGTTAGAAGAAAGGACGTTTGGGATTGAGAATGTACTAGTATCCCCAGGAACATTCTAAAGGGTTCTAAAAAAATTTAAAATTCTCCAGGTTTACTAGCCAGCAAATGAAAGAGTCTTCATTGTAAAGTGTTTTTGGCTTGAGACTTGGGTTTGTTTTATTTTTTATATAAAAAGTAAAAAACCAATATGTGGTTTGCGGGAAAAATGTCATCATTCTCCTAATTTTTTGTAAATATCTGGTGCTGATGACAGACTGAAAAGCAGTGCTTGGAACTGGAAATGACAATTCAATACTGATGGAACTTCTATAAAGGTCATTTAACAATCCTTTTTGAGGGGGTTTATTTTAGAGGAAATTGTCTTCATCTTTCCCCTCAGAAAGACTAAAGTGATCAAGCCTTTTCCCTCCTGCTCAGCAATGACCTTTCTTAGCACCTGCTGCTATAGTAAGGATATGGCCAGTTGTTTTTCTGGTTGAGAGGTTTGGTCTATAAAGAAGAATTTTCTTGGTGGTTGGACAGAGAATTCCAACTAATATCCTTCTGATATGATTTGGAAAATCCACCCTGAAGAGGTACACATGTATAACTAACACATAACTATGCAAAATAAGTTGAGTGTTTTATTAGTATATACACATCGATACAAAAAAAAAATCATGCTTTTTATAGAAAAGTCCAGGGAGGGAGGAGGGAAGGCTCAAGAAAACTTTCAAACAAGAGTCCAAAAAACGGAACTCGCATTATAGGAGAATAGTGTTAGGAAAAGCCGAGGGGTGGGACCATTTTAAAATTTTGTTCCTTATCGGGGGTGTAGTGGAGGATCCTGGAAATGTTCCTATTTGTTCAGCTTTAAATAGAGATGAATCATCCTATGGAAAAAGTCCATAAAGATGTTTAAATAGGGTTAGAACCCTTCCATGAGTTGTTGTGAGTGAGCAGAATTCCTTGCTCCAAACATCCTTCAAGCATTGGGGAAAGGAGGGGTATATTTCCGTGAAAAAAGCAATGTTTCGGGGCATTTTTGACCTCTCTCAAGCAACAAGCATGGAGCAGAGATGTGGATGGGTGTAGAAGGAGCTAAGGGGTTTATAAAGTCTGCCGTGGCAGCCATCTCGCTATTCCTATGACACCCTGAGAGTAGTAGGACTGTACTTACTGAATACTGTTCTGCAATATATTACTATTGCAGAATAGTGTACACGCCATTGCGCTCCCTAATTATCAGCTACCGTGCGGAGAATAAAAAGTACAAGAAAAAAAAGTTTCAAAAAATGTAAGAAAAAAGAAAACCTTAAAACCGTCCCCGTTTTGCCATTTGGCAGAGAAAATAAATACATTTAAACCTAATTGGTAGTCACACATGCTAAATGTCTGGTGTATTACAACACCAAAATAGTTTTTTTTTTTATCACTTTTTATTCCACTTTTTTTGGGAAGTGTAGTGGTTAAAGTATCTCAAAACAGTACCAAAAAATCTACACTTCAGCCAACAAAGTGCAAGCCCTCACGCAGATCTATAGATTATTAAAAAGATTATTGGTAACAGAAAATGGCACAGTAAATTACATATTTTTGTTTTAAAAGTACTAAAACAAATAAAAAAAATATTTGCTATCACTGGAACTGTAAATATACGGTAATTTATTCCACACAAACTCCATTAAAACAAAACCCCCATGAAAATGGCACAATTGTTTTTTTTTTTATATTTCCATTCAAAGATTTTTTTAAAATTTGTTTCCAAGTACATTATATGGTATAGTCAATGGTACATCTTGCACCACAAAAGACATCTACATAGACTTAAAAGTTAAGAGAAAAGAGAAAAAAAGATACAACAAACAAAAATCCCTGCAGCAAGAAGAGGTTAAGTTCAAATAAAATACAATAAAGGGTAAACTACTTCTTCTCTTTCCAGTCTCTTTATCAACCCCACCCATGAAACACACAATGCCGTCTTGCAAAGACATCTGTTTTTCATAAAGAAACTCAACTCTACAAAGAGGCCCAATCCTACAGAACATACATTTTAAAATTCCTCATCATAACAATATACTTTCCCCACTAAAAAGTTACTGAACAGTAACCGAGTCAGTTAAGATTTATTTGGGCACTATAGTTGGTGCTATTATGCCGGATCCACACAGCACTGGACAAAAACTGTCCGAAAGTCGACCTGTTTCTGTCCGATGCACTACCGGGGTTTTTGTCACTGTTTTGCCAAAAACCGCGGTCGGTGCTGGGTTTTTTGCAGTCAACCCATGTAATTGATTGTATGGGAAGCAGAAGGCAAAACACCGGCGTATTTAAGAACATGTTCCTAAATACGCAGACGCCAGAAAACGATCAGGAAAAAATGACCTGTTTAGAATACCGTTTTTTTTGCTCTTAAAGTCTATGGCATGCAAAACTATCAGCTTTTCAGCATTTTAGAATCCTAGACCCTCCAAAAATACGATGGTTTTTGCATGCTGTGTAGACATAGCCTTATAGAAACATGTTTATATCGGGGCGGGGCCTGGACGTGCATGGAGAAGGACGCAGAGGAGAAGAGCTCCGTGGGCAACCAAGCTAAAAAACGGCACGAATAAACCCCTTTCTGCCATTTTATTCAGCTGTAAACTGAAGAGGACCCGCTACACAACTACCGGGGCACTCGGAGGAGGTGCTGGAGCCAGCGACACCGGGTAATAGGTGTGCAACAGTACTTGCTGCTGGGGACTGCTTGGCGCGCTGACGAGGCCTGCTCTTCAAGGGACCCGCAGAGACGGAGAACTGTTTACCCGGAGAAACCTGCGACTGAGGTGCAGTGCTGCTGCCGACTCCTGGTTCTCTGTCCCCTCCTTACCCTCGGTGCCTGCGGCGCTGAGACGAGACACTGCGCCTGAGAAGACTTACACCACGTGGGGCCCGCTGCTGCCGTGTGGGTCCGGAGAGAACGCCACGGCGCTGACCAAAAGATAAATGACTGCTTACACTTTATTGATGCATTTCCCGCAGCCTGGCCTGAACCCGAGACCGGGATATACGACCCTCGCATAGCGCCACAGCTTTCCCTTACGGTAAGGCCGAGAGAATCTGCCACGTGGCCGCCACCATCTTGTAAGCAACGCCATCTTGGGGCCTTAACTGTCGGAGCACATTACTGCTGTGCAAAGCCGTTGAATTGTTTCTTGCCTGACTGAAGCTTATAATACTCGCTTCACTCTCGGCCATATTTTCTCAGGAGAGCAGTGCTCCTTCATTTAGTAACGGATTCCAACACTCTATAGCCATCACTGCTTATCACTTACTCCTTAACTGCGGGCTGAGAGCATCTACACCAAGTGGGGAGCCCCCGCTAAGCCCGCTGCTGCCGTGAGGGACCGGAGAGAACAACGCGGCGCCGACCAAAGATAAGGGACTGCTTACACTTTATTGATATATTTCCTGTAGCCTGACCTGAACCCGGGACCGGGATATATGACCCCCGCAGAGCACCACAGCTTTCCCTGGCATTGAGGCCAAGGGAGTCTGCCACAGGGCCGCCGCCGTCTTGTAAACAACGCCATTTTGGGACCTTGACTGTCAACCCACATTACTGCTGTGCAAAGCCGCTGAACTGTTTAATGCCTGGTTGAAGCTCATAATACCCGCTTTATTCCCGGCTATATTTGTTCAGGAGAACAGTGTTCTTTCATTCTGTAACTGCTTTCAACTTTCTATAGCCATCACTGCTTACCACTTATTCTTTACTGTCGGCTGGGACATTCATAACCTCAAGTGCACCTCCTCTCACTCCTATTCTGGGAACAGTTTTAAAGCAACTCTTAACTGGACCTGTGACAGTGCCCTCCAACGCATTTATCCGACTCTATTCTATAACTGGCTGGATTTAGAGGGAGGTGTGTTTCCTGTTGCAATTGACTTATAAAGCAATCTTCTTTATCCCCAAAAAAAACATACACCTTGCTATACCAGACGAACAAGGCTTGCAGATCATATATACTCTTGTATTTCCTGCATCATCTAACGTCTCTCTCTGGGACACTACTCCTGGCTGAACCACCCACTCATTAGCCACACTTCAAGAGAGGTACTTTTTGGGACAGTACTGATAATCGGACCAACAACATAGAAGGAAGAGGGTGACTGACAGAGAGGGAGTTAAGGAAGAGGGTAGACAACAGAGGGAAGAGGTAATAGAAAGGGTAGGGAAAAAGAAAAAAAAAAAAAAAGGGGGAGAAGGAAAATTTTTACTTCCTGATCAACACCTGCTCCTTGCCCTCCGTGTGGCCTACATAGTTTCAGCCCTGGCTGACACTCAAGATCTAATGGGCGGTACCAGCAAAAGAAGAACCAGGACTAAACCAACGAAACTTACCGAATTCTTCCCACAAACCTCGTCCCAGCCATCTTCTACAGGGATAGGTATCCCCTTCCCAGCGATGTCCGCAAATTCCCCAAACTCAAACTCATAGGACTCTCATGAAACTATGGAACGAGCTACCTCCACTGAAGCCACCCTCCAACGTCTCTTCTCCTCCTTTCGTGAGAACATTCAGTCTGATTTCAAACATACAATGGCGGAATTCCGGTCAGATATTCAGTCTTTAGTTGCACGAACCGACCATCTGGAAAAAAAAGATGTCGGAGTTTGCAGTCTCCCACAACGCACTCATTGATGCGAACACAGCATTAGAGGATGAAGTCCAAAGGCTGTCTTTCAACGTCCTCGACCTGGAGGACAGATCTCGGAGAGAAAATATCCGCCCGCGAGGCGTACCAGAGTCTGTTGCCCCCAACCAGCTTTCTACCTTTCTTACTGATTTCATGGCCCTGATTTTGCCAAATGCCTCTCAGATTGATCTCACAATCGATCGCATACATAGACTGCCTAAACCAAAACACCTACATCCGTCAATCCCAAGAGACGTCATCGCTAAAATACACTTTTTCCGCACCAAAGATGATCTGCTTAGGGCTCGTCGAGCACACCCCCCTCTGCCTGACAAATACAAGGATAACGCTATTTTTCCAGACCTCTCAGCGGGAACTATGTTAAAGCGACGAGAGTTCTCTCAATATATCAAGATTCTCCGAGAGCATAGTATCGGATACCATTGGGGTTTCCCCGTAAAGCTAATCATCACAAAAGACAACTCTTCCATTGTCTGTCATACCCCTGCAATGGTTAAGGAAATCCTGGTGTCCTGGAACCTGCTCCAATCTCCGAACTCCACTCCTACCAAAACGCAAAGAGTACGCCCGGAGGCAATTACTCCACTATGGTCAGAGAAACGCACAAGATCCACTTCTAAACCATATGACTAAGGCCTAAGGCAGAATATGGCCTTGCCCATGTCCTCTCAGATCTTTATTCTGTTAGTGCCTGCTCCATGTGGTCTCCTACCACGGGACTGTTTCCCCCCAGCTGGTCTTCATTCCTGACTTATGGGGATGCTGTTTGGTCAAAGTATGACTTGTTCATTGTATTGCTGTTGTTAGTTCAAGTTTGTTCCTTTTTTGAACTGTTTGCCATGTGTGTCTTGATATGCTATTCCATTTGGCTGGTCTCCCTCTCTCCACGGTTTCTTATCCTCACAACCAAACCGGCCCCTAAATTTGTCACTGCCAGGTACCATGAGGATTAAAATATTGTCTCTTAATGTTAATGGGCTCAACTCGCCCTTTAAGAGGTCGACCCTCTGGAGAGATGTTTTGAAGTCCAAGGCAGACATTGTATGTCTTCAAGAGACTTACCTGAGAGAGCAAGACTCTCATAGATTACGACATAGAAAATTCCCGACCTATTTTCTTACTACGTTCTCAAAGAAAAAAGCAGGGGTAGCCATCTTCGTTAGGGACTCCATTTCTTTCTCGCTTAAGCAGGTACTTGTAGATAGCAATGGCAGATACATCATACTCCACTGCCTCATAGATAACACGGAATTTACGATTGCCACACTCTATGCCCCAAATAAACGCCAGCTACGCTTTGTCACTAAGGTTGCTGCTAAAGCTAGGTCCTTACACGAAGTTAACTTAATATTGTGTGGGGATTTTAATATGGTCATAAATCCTGAGGTAGACAATTCACGTAACTCCCCCTCTTCAATGCAGGGTCTACAAGATTTTTTAAATATGGAAAACCTCCACGACCCCTGGCGTTATACATACCCTGATGAAAGAGACTTCTCCTTCTTCTCAGCCCCCAACAATTCTTATTCTAGGATTGATTTTTTTTCTTACATACAAACAGGTTCTACCCAATATCCACTCAGCTGATATAGGTACCAGAACTTGGTCAGACCACGCCCCTATTTCCCTTACGCTGATGGACAAATTTCCCCCCTCATCGTACTCTTCCTGGAGACTGAATACCTTTCTCTTGAAGTCAACTGCCATTGTTGAGGAAATTCAGTCTTCCTTAGGGGAATACTTTGAGATTAACACCTCCTCTGTACCTCTGCCCTCCACCCTCTGGTGTGCCCACAAGGCATTTATTAGAGAAGTACTATTGAAAATTGCCTCCAGAGAGAAGCGAAAGAGAGAGAAAGATCTCAATGACCTTTTAGAGCAAATTAAAACTGTAGATGCTCGGTCTAAAAAATCACCCTCCCCCGATAACACTGAAGAACTCCGCTCTCTAAGACGAAGACTACATTTGCTTATGCTTCATAAGTATGAATCTTCTCTAGCGAGGCTAAGATGGAATTTTTATGTGCAAGGTGATCGCCCGGGAAAATTAGTGGCGCGTAAGGTTAAACAACTCCATGCCAAATCTAAGATTACTTTACTTATAGTTAACCAATGTAAGGTTACACACACGCAGCAGATCGTTGACTCATTCGCCCAATATTACCATTCCCTATATAACCTTAAGGATGACTCCTCACTTCCACCTGTTACCACTCCGCATATTAAATCTTTCCTAGACAGATTGGCCTTGCCCCGTGTTTCAGAGGAACAGCTAGTGAAACTTAATTCTCCTATTACCCTTCAAGAGCCTCAGCTTGCGGTTAATCAATCTAAACTTAACAAGTCCCCAGGGCCTGATGGATTGAACAATGAATACTATAAACTCTTCAACTTAATCCTTAATCCACACCTTTTAGATACTTTCAATTCCTTTGCTAATGGTAATCTCCCCCCCGCTGAGATGTTAAAGGCTACGATAGTGACCATCCCCAAACCTGGCAAACCAAAGGATGTAATATCAAACTACAGACCTATTTCCCTGCTTAATTCGGATATTAAACTATTTTCCAAAATTCTCGCCAATAGAATCAATTTAGTTCTACCTTCCTTAATCAACCCGGACCAAGTAGGTTTTGTCAAAAACAGACAGACTAGAGACGGTATCCGGAGAGTTCTAAATATCTTAGAGTTCATAAACCAGGGTAAAGTCCCTTCTGCCCTTATTTTTCTCGATGGAGAAAATGCTTTCGACCGCATTAATTGGACATACTTAAGAGAGACTCTCCACAAATTTGGACTTACTGGATCGATATTCACAGCAATTACCTCCCTTTACACCTCTCCCTCGGCTGCTGTTTTTTCTTCTGGCTTTTTGTCGACCCCATTCACCATATCAAACGGTACTAGACAAGGATGCCCACTTTCACCCTTGATCTTTGACTTGTGTATCGAGCCTCTGGCAGAAATTATCAGAATATCACCTATGATATCGGGTATTGACATTGCCCATACTAATCACAAGACAAGTCTATATGCTAACGACGTGCTCGCATATGTCAGAAACCAGACATATCTGTCCCGGCGTTGCTGGACATACTTCAGCTTTACTCAGAGGTCTCCTTATACAAATTAAATATCAATAAGTCTACCATATTGACTGCCCACTTTCGGTCAGAACTAGGTTATCCCAATATAATTTTGTATGGGCGGAATCGTACATTGTATATTTAGGCGTTAAAATATTTCCCAGCTTGTTGGACACTATACGGAGCAATTGGGAAGAGTTAGGCTCCATTCTATCGGACGAGATTAGCAAATTTAATAAGGTACCCCTTTCATGGATGGCCAAAATCGGCCATACTAAGATGCTCCTTCCTCCTAAATTTCTGTACCTGACAAGGGCTCTCCCTTTTGTGATTCCCACGGCTTTGTTAAATAAACTTCAAACACTTATTTTAAAGTTTATCTGGGCCTCCAAGAAACCAAGATTTAAAAGACAATACCTATACCTTCTAAAGAGACAAGGGGGAATGGCTGTCCCGAACTTAATGACATATAATGCCTCTTCCATTTTAGAACCAATTTTCTATCACTGGAATAACCCTGATCTACACCACTGGTCCATTATAGAAAATTCAATGCTAACACAAGGCTCGGTCAAAGATCACCTGTTGGCAAGGCTATTTGGACTTGCCCAACCTACCGCGACACAATACATATTACCTACTACCCAACACCTGTTGATGATGTGGCAGCGACATATCGTGGGTAAAAGTAAAATTTATGTTGACAAGAAATACTGCCCCCTGTCCTTAATCTATGGCGCCATTCCAAACATAAACCTAGATCTATGGGTCTCTAATGGGATATGGGTGATTGGTGACCTGTTCTCTGAGGGAATCTTCAGGTCATTTGCAGATTTGTCGACGCAATATTCTCTGCCAAATTCCCAATTCTATATTTAATTACAAATCAGACATGCAGTTTCCTCAATGTCTCATCCCCGGTCCATACTGCCTAGATCCCCCTTCCACCATTTTCTTTTGGGTGACAATTGTTCTATTAAAGGTCTCTCAGCTACTTATTCCACTCTGATGGATGCTGGCTGCGATAACAAACTTGACTATATGATCAAATGGGAAATGGAATTGTCCAGGTCTTTCCCGGTTGAGGACTGGTGGAAGGCGGCGATCTCAATCTCCAGACACTACAAATGCATTAATCACTTGGCCCTATAAAGTAAGATACACCTCCGGCGGTACCTCACCCCGGTTTGAACGGCCCACATTTTCCAGTGTCCTCTAAGATGTGTTGGAGAAACTGTGGAGTCGCTGGCTCTTTGCCACATATGTGGTGGTCCTGCCCCATCATTGCCAAATTATTGACCGATACAGAAGGATTAATCCAACAACTATACTGCCCACAGTTTAGCCTCACACAGGAACTCGCAATACTAGATATTGGTATATGGGAGATCCCTCCTGCCTATTAAACTGTGATCCAACATATTCTTGTCGCTACCAGATCCTATCATTGGAAAACGACATCTACTCCGAGTTTCTCAGAGGTTTTGAATAGGGTTAACACCCAGTATCATAGCCAGACAAGTCTTGCGATTCCCCCACACCTCATCCTGGGACGGAAACAAAAATGGCACGCCTGGACGAACTCTTCCTTTGCTACCTGTTAAGCTTTGCTTGCATCTGGGTCTACATACCTTGTTGGGACATGTCTTTAGTTACAAGGGGAGTGACAGACTCTAGATAAGGTTATCTCTGCCTTGATTTGTTACTATTCTCTATATGCTGTTATGGATTTGCTTGCTTGATCACACATGGCCTGTTACTTGTTATTATTTATTATTTTTTGTCTATTTTGTTGCTTGATTTTTTTTTTTATATTATTTTCTTTTTCTTTTTTGAATCATTTACTGTGTTTGAAAAATTTCAATAAAAATCTAATGTTAAAAAAAAAGAAGCATGTTTATATCTAGCGTACTGTACTTCTGATGGAAAAACAGGAAATTAATGATTCATACAACCTCTAAACCCAGTACAAGATTACTACACACCTTCATTGATCACCATGGAAACTATTTCAAGAAAGCTATCCAAATAATAAACTTATAGAAAACAATCATCTGAAGATACTGCTGTCCATCACTACACGGAGCTGAAAAAAGGTCAAACAATAAAGGCAAAAATAAAATAAGCTTTCCTGTTGAGAAAAGGTCTGAATAAAATATAATGGTAAAATATAACATTTATTAAACCGCTTATATTCTCAGATTATGCTTCACATGTCGCTGTAATTTATCTAAATATCCTTTATCCAGGGCTGTTGAGTCGGAGTCGTGGAGTCGGTGCCTATTTTGCAGGAGTCGGAGTCGTCATAAAATGGACCAACTCCGACTCCCAAAATATATAATAAGTTGGTCCAGTTAGTTCGATGCAGTGCAAAGAGCAAGAGGAATTGGGTCCGGCCAGTGCTACTGCTTCCATATATTCAGCCTCATCACATGAGGAGTGAAATTGATGACATGGAGCAGGCAAAGCGCTGCCACAGGGGAAAAGATTCTGCTCCCATGGCAAACAGATTTCAGCAAAAAAAAAGTAGAAGAGTTCAACCATTCATCAAAACTGACGGGCTGAGGCAATTCCTTTATACCCTGACATTGTTAGAGATGTTGCCCCTGTGGTCACCGCTTAGCCCCCAACACAAGTTAGTGTAGAGAGGACGTTCTCTAGCCTGGAAATAACGAGATCAGATGTGAGGTCATGCATGCAGGATCTGATGGAGGCAATACTAATTCTCAGAACAAATTCAGAGACTCCACAAATGTTCCTGCAGTGTTTTGCATATTTACAATTTTTTTGTGTTCTAAAGTCATATCCAATAAATATATTTTACACTGACAAGCAAAATGGTAACAATGTTTTGAACTTGTGACTTTTAGGCTGGGTTCACATGGCTTATTCACGGCGTAATTGCGGGACGTATTACGCCGTGTGCTCCGGAGCGGGGGAACTATGGATTACCATAATGACTGGGACGTATTTCAACCCGTAATTTGCACAGTACGGCGCGAAGTACAGGCTGATATATGTCCCAAAATAAGCCGTGTGAACATGGTCTTAGGTTCCATATCTCACCATCCACTACAGCTTTGTACATGAGGCTACTGTAATTTTATATAAAGTCATCTCAACTATCTTATACATAAATTTGACTTGCAAATATTTAGCATCTGCTTAGTTCTGCAGATTCTTGTCATGTAACTGCATTGTTACGGTTTTGCTTCTAAAAACCAAAATGTTAATTTTTATTATTTTGTTAGTATTTGGGAAATCCACCTTTGGTTTTCAATACTGCCTGAATCCTTCTGGGCTCTGGATCAGATTCAAGCAAGTCTTGACTAAAATCTGATCCCAGATCTCTTCTACACATTCCCAATGTTGGTGCAGACTGAACTTGGATACAAATACAGCTTTTTCTTCAACTCTACCCACAAGTATTCAAAAGATCAAAACATTGTTACCATTTTGCTTATCAGTGTCTGTTCTACCTAAATAGCTTGATTATTGTATCATTAGGTGATAAACAGCCTGATGTTACCATTTTACTAAAGTAAAGTTATCACTTAAAAATGCGCCATGTATGAGGGAGTCGGAGGTTTGGGAAATTGAGGAGTCGGAGTTGAGGCTTTGGCTTGCCGACTCCACAGCCCTGCTTTTATCTGTCAATACGGTCAAAATTCTGCGCCGATAGATAGGATATATATTTATAGTGGTCAAAGTATCCTCTCTCGACCAGAGATTTTATTTGTTTATTTCCTGTCACACCAAACAGCTTAGGTAGAAGAATAAGGACGTATAGTCACCATTAAATCAGTCTTGGCTTATTACAGGATACGGACACTAAAAAGAAGGTTACTATGGTTGAAACTTTCAGAAGATTAGAGAGCTGCTTTGTTAGAGAAGTTGGCTGGCTTATCATATACAACTTGTGGCATCAGTATGCTTGAAGTATATCTCCAATTAGAACACATCTTTCCATAAAAATCAATACAAGATAAATAATAAACTCTATTTAAATGATTCCTTCTTCTGTCAGCCTCTTTTCACCTCCTTCCCTCTTCTTTCTTATCGGATTATTTAGAAGTCTATTAAGCAGTCTCTTAAAATAAATAAATCTCTTAGGGTATGTTCACACGGTGTATTTTCAATACGCCTGAAGTGCGGACCGCAAATACGGTAATACATAGCTCTCATTGAGAGCTATAATTATGCGCCGGAGAAAAAAATTGACAAGACACTTCTTCCCTGAACTTATGCGCCGGGGAACCGTACGGGACAGTGCGTACTTCTAAAACAACCGGCGTATTTCTACGCACACAGTATGCGCCACAATAAGCCGTGTGAACATACCCTTAAAAAAACTGCCACAAAATCCATCTTGCAGAAGAAAGCAGGTTCCTGCTTTACTCAGATAACTTTATATATTTAATTGGCTCCGTGTAGAAATAGTCCAAGCCAAGTTAAATAAACTGAAAGTGAACAAGGCTCCAGGCCCTGATGGCATACACCCAACTGTTCTTAAAGAGATCAGCTCAGTTATCTTTATGCCCCTGTATATGATATTTAGATAGTCTCTGGTGACTGGTATAGTGCAAGGAGACTGGTGCAAGGCAAATATAGTTCCCATCTTCACAAAAGGCTCCAAGTCTTGCCCAGGTAATTATAGACCAGCAAGTTTAAGATCTATTGTTGGGAAACTGTTTGAGGGGCTCATAAAGGACTATATACAGTAATATGTGGCTGAATTTAATATTGTAAGTGATTACCAGCATGATTTTACTAAGGACAGAATTTGTCAGACCAACCTGATCTGTTTTTTTGAAGAGGTGAGTAGACATCTGGATAGTGGGGCGGCTGTGGATAAAGTGTTTTTAGACTTTGCAAAGGCGTTTGACACTGTTCCTTATATTTATTTGGTAAATTAGAATCCATTGGGTTAGAAATAACTGTGTGTAACTGGATTAAAAACTGGCTATCGGATCATACTCCGAGAGTGGTGGTAAATGACTCCTACTCTCAATGGTCCCCAGTTATGAGTGGTGCGCCCCAGGGCTCAGTATTTGGTCCTCTTTTATTCAATGAATTTATTAATGATACAGTGGAGGGGATTAATAGCACCGTTTCTATTTTTGCAGATGACACCAAGCTATGTAGTATAGTGCAATCTATGGGTAATGTTCATAAATTGTAAGCAGACCTGGACACACAGTGTTTGCGCATCCATTTGGCAAATGAGGTTCATTGTGGTTAAATCTAAGGTTCTGCATCTGGGTACGAATAATATGCAGGCATCATACACTCACCGGCCACTTTATTAGGTACACCTGTCCAACTGCTCGTTAACACTTAATTTCTAATCAGCCAATCACATGGCGGCAACTCAGTGCATTTAGGCATGTAGACATGGTCAAGACAATCTCCTGCAGTTCAAACCGAGCATCAGTATGGGGAAGAAAGGTGATTTGAGTGCCTTTGAACGTGGCATGGTTGTTGGTGCCAGAGGGCTGGTCTGAGTATTTCAGAAACTGCTGATCTCCTGGGATTTTCACGCACAACCATCTCTAGGGTTTACAGAGAATGGTCCGAAAAAGAAAAAAACATCCAGTGAGCGGCAGTCCTGTGGGCGGAAATGCTTTGTTGATGCCAGAGGTCAAAGGAGAATGGGCGACTGGTTCGAGCTAATAGAAAGGCAACAGTGACTCAAATAGTCACCCGTTACAACCAAGGTAGGCAGAAGAGCATCTCTGAACGCTCAGTATGGCGAACTTTGAGGCAGATGGGCTACAGCAGCAGAAGACCACACCGGGTGCCACTCCTTTCAGCTAAGAACAGGAAACTGAGGCTCCAATTTTCCCAAGCTCATCGAAATTGGACAGTAGAAGATTGGAAAAAACGTTGCCTGGTCTGATGAGTCTCGATTTCTGCTGCGACATTCGGATGGTAGGGTCAGAATTTGGCGTCAACAACATGAAAGCATGGATCCATCCTGCCTTGTATCAACGGTTCAGGCTGGTGGTGGTGTGTCATGGTGTGGGGAATATTTTCTGGCACTCTTTGGGCCCCTTGGTACCAATTGAGCATCGTTGCAAACACTTTGTGGAATCTATGCGACGAAGAATTGAGGCAGTTCTGAAGGCAAAAGGGGGTCCAACCCGTTACTAGCATGGTGTACCTAATAAAGTGGCCGGTGAGTGTATGTGCTAGGGGGAGAAAAACTTGGAGAATCGCTTGTTGAGAAAGATCTGGGCATTCTTATAGCTCATAGACTACAGAACAGCATGCAGTGTCAAACAGCTGCCTCTAAGGCAAGCAAGATATTGGCGTGTATTAAAAGAGGCATGGACTCGCGGGACAAGGATGTAATTCTACCGCTGTATAAAGTATTGGTGCGATCTCACTTAGAATATGTTGTTCAGTTCTGGGTTCTCGTTTATATAAAAGATGTCATGGAGCTAGAGAGAGTGCAAAGATGAGCAACCAAACTTATAAGGGAAATGGAGCATCTTAGTTATGAGGTTAGAAGAATTGAACTTTAGTCTTGAGAAAAGACGGCTACGGCGAACATGATTAATTTATATAAATATATAAATGGTCCCTACAAAAAGTATGGAGAAAAATTATTTCATGCAAAACCCCCTCAAAAGACAAGAGGACATTCCCTTCGGCTAGAGGAAAAAGGATTCAATCTCCAGAGGAGAAAAGCGTTCTTCACTGTAAGAACTGTAAATCTGTGGAATAGCCTGCCTGAGGAGCTGCGCACAGCAGGAACAGTTGGGAGTTTCAAGAAAGGCTAAGATAACTACCTGAAAGAATATTAATACGTACGTAGCCATGTAAAATTCTGGATCCTGTCTGATGGTGGCTCTGGGGTCAGGGATGGGGTCTTCCCTGGAGCAGATTGGTTCTTGCCTTTTGGGGTCCAGGGCATTAACCAGTGGGAAGGCTTGGCTTGAACTCTTTGTCTCCCTCCCTTCTCCCACATTTTCCCCACCCTTGGTTGAACTTGATGGACACGTGTCTTTTTTCAACCGTACTATGTAACTTACAACTGATAAAATAACTGAGGAAGAGAGGCATAAAAACACATAGAGATGGTGCTGGGTGTACAGTGAGGTTATCTCACCGCAGTAGCAGAAACACAGCTACACTGCTTCCTACTGCTGTCTACTATCTTCACTCTTCCATTCCCCCACCATAAACACATGGACAAGTGTATCCTAAGCGCTCAGTAAAGCAGAAATCTTCTCCCTTGAAAGACAGGTTCTTTTAGTGATTTATGGTTCAGTAAACAGATAACACAGGAGAGGGCAAGAAAAGGAAGCTAGTAAAAAAAGAAGGAAGCAATATATTTTACAAACTTTCTTATGTTTGGTTAGGGTATGTTCACACAGTGTATTTGTGGTCATTTCAGGGCGTAATTTCGCTGCAATACACCCAAAGTATGGACTGCAAACACGGTAATTCATAGCTCTCATTGAGAGCTAGGATAACCTGTGTCGGGAGAAAGTGACATGTTACTTTTTCCCTGCACTTACGTGCCAGGGAAAGTGAAAGTCTATGGGAGTCGGTACAGAGCGTTTTAGAAGTACGCCATGTGAACATACCCTTATACTGCTGATTTATGTATAGCTGTTTTATGATTAGATGTATTGAAAGGATGCTCGCAAAATAGAATCTTTGCTCTATAGAAAGATGCATCATTCTGAAAAATCTGAAATCAACAGACCCATTTTTTAATGATATACGTGTACAGAATTTCTACGTACACCAGTACATTGACCCTTGAGGTAATGATTCTCATCTCCCTGGTCTTTTATTAGGAATGCAATCCCAGGTCATAAATTAGTGAGGAAATTTGATCTTTATGGGCCTCATTACAATGGCACAGGTTCCTGCTTTGTCACATGCTACAAGAAAAAAACAAAACAAAAACGCTAAGTTGTATACTGACTTTGACATAGGCCAGTTAGTGTTCTTATCTTCTACAAAGTGGGCATTTTAAATACATATTTCTCTATTGTGTTGTCATTTTTCTTGTTATTGATATATTGCATTAAAGAAAAAAAAAGACTTTCCACTAAACGGTACTTGTAAAAACTCCAGCCTTAGAGATAGTTTATGGTAGGATCTGTAGGAAAAGATATGTTGCGTATGCTCAGCAGAAATCCATGCAGATTTCTGATGCACATTTGTATTTTGTGTGATAGATTTTGCAGAAGAAATGGATTAGCTCCATACAGTAGGGCTATTTGTTAGTCCTTGTCCTTTCTACTGGTGTGATTGCCACAAGGAATAAGTCATGCCAAATACTCTGCACTAAAATTCACAAAGAAGATCATTCATTTTTAACAGATTTACAAACCCGCATTTGAAAACCGCACCGCTTTACTCACGCCCCCTGCGACGCTGGGTCTACTTGGTCGGCAGCCTCTGCCGGCCAAGGAGATCCCTGGGAGGACGTCACGCTGCTTACACCGAACACCAGCTCCTGGACCTGCCCGCGCTGCATGGACCATATTCATAAGCTGCAGGGGGCGTCTCCCTGGCTACAAGGGGGCTATGTGGTGCATCTCCCTGGCCACATGGGGCATATTACCTGGCTAGAGGGGGCAGTTACATGGTTACAGGGGGCATATTACCTGGCTACATGGGGCAACTACCTGGCTGCAGGAAGCATATTACTACCTGGCTACATGGGGCAAAATTACTACGTGGCTACAAGGGGCAAAAATGCCTATCTACCTACATGGGCAGATATAACTGTCATCTACAGGGGGCTTTATATCCACTTATCTACCTACAAGGGTCATATGTACCTATCAGCCTATGAGGGGCAATATATTCTTCCTGGTTGCCCTCAAAGGGCTAATTATAATAACAATATTGTACAAATGTAACAGTTAAGGAGAAGTTCTATTAACACACTTCTAAAATTATGTCGGCCCTTTAAGGTACGCCGTGAGGCTGTTGTGGCCCCCGGTGAAAACGAGTTTGACACCCCTGATCTACGGCGTACGGTTGAATATCTTACTATTGAAAAGACTTCCAAACACATTAACCAGCACCCACGAACAGTGAATTTCCAGTAAGTGCCGCCGAAACACAATAACTACACTTTAATTTGGTTATTGGAGCAGGCACTACCATATCAATGTCTTCTGAAACATTCCTACATAATCCCAAAGAAGCCAGTAGTATTACTATTGTACGAGTTTCTGAACCAAACAAATTTTTACATATTCCCACAAAAGAACATGTAAAATTCCAAGAAACTACTAGGCCAAGAGCTACACTGTGCTACACTGGCTGAGTACTACAAAACTAGTAGGATACCACATGGACTTCAGTCACACCTACAACCCCACCTTGTTCCATGACAACAAACTGTTCTATAAAAAAAAAATTTAAGAGTATATTAAATAAGTGTTCTTTTGATGTGATCTTACTTACTATGGAGTTCCTACAAGAATCAAAAAAATCAAGAAGGAAATCACGACAATTGAAATCTAGTTAACCTCCACTTTAGATAGTGAAGAATGGAACACACTGAAGAATAAAACTGAGAAAATTCTCACTGAATCGTAGAACATTAGAAAAAAATGGAGAGGAAAATTCCTTTGCGACGCAGAAGATTATGTATCAAAAAGGGTTTATTTGTGGCAAGCTTTCAACTTAAAGGGGTTTTTATCGCTACAAAGATCATATCTCTAATGATGGTGACAGTAAAAATAAGCACTTTTGTAACTGTCTTACATTACCTAAGTCACTTAGTATAGTAGATATGAGCTAAGCTGTGCATCTATAGCTATTTCTGCAGCAGCTGGACGGGACACGCCCCTTTTTCTGCGATTGGCTGACTGATATGTCATGCTTCCTGTTGGTATATAGTAAAAGTTGCTCGGCACACTCCCAAACGTTAATTTTAAGTTCTGGGTATAATAATCATCACATATAAATCACAAAATGTCCAAAAATAACAACCTTTATCATCAAAACACACTCTCAAAATTTCTTAAATACAGATACAATTGTGTAAGTGACCAATCAAAATCGTCTGATGAAATTCATAAAATTTTTCGGTCAATTGAAACCTTCAGATATGTCGCTTTTATTATGTTGCAGTAAGTAAACAAAACAGGCGCTAATCATAGACATATAAAAAAAATGCTGGCCATTGCTCAGAGAAGTGGAAAGGAACCAGGGCGCGGGTGGGAAACACCCCCTGCGCTGTGATTGGCTGCCTGTACACTCTGTGTTTACTCCCCTCTGAGCTGTGAGAAATGAGCTGCCCGAGATGGCTGTGTGTGTATAATAGATGACTGTCTCAGCTCCACTCTGTGCTCATCTCCCAGTCAGTTCTATGTAAAGGATCTGGACAGTTACTAACTGCTAGATTCACTCTCCCCTCGTGTAACACAGTCTTATATCCTGTGCTACCCCCATACAACACAGCCTTTTACAGTTTGATCAACCTCATGCCAGATAACAGGGGGACGTAGGGAAGGAGGGGGGAAGAGAGCATTCCTCACATTTGCTTCATCGGTAAAGACTGTGTGTATAACTGGTTACACTAATGCAAAAGTTCTGGTCACAAGGAGCTTGTGCAGCCTGAGAGAGAGCTCTGCAGCCATGAGAAACATAGCAGTAGGTCTGCAGAGCTGACATCCTCTCTCTTCCCCTGCTAACACAGAATGATGATGTCGCAACTCTTAAGTGAGGGGAGACTCGCCCTTGTATTTGAAACTGAAACAGATAGAATCAACTCAAGTGTACAAAAGCTTCAAACGATAAAAACCCTTTAAGAAGTCAGAATAGGAATACAAGACAGCCTTTTTACCAAAAGGGAGGAAAATAGCTCATAACACAGACCGATAAGGAGGGCAGTGAAGACACCGGAAAAACATGAATCACTCTATCAAGCATCACCACTCGCTCACAGGTGAGACCTTCCCAAAAAAGAACAATCTGGTGATAGATATTTCCTCTAAGGTACTATCACCCCAGAGTTAAACCCCAAGAAGGGCTTGTCCTTTTGTCCTACCCCGGTGTTTGATACCTTCAAATTGGAGCAGAAGATGCACCGGTTCTGTACAGCAGTGCGACTCAAAGCTCATTCTTCACAAGTATCACCAGTGACTGGCGTTTTAGAGACAACAAGCGCCGCTCTATCTACCAGGACCTTAGGTCTTCATAAACCGAGCTTATATAATCCTCCTAAAGTATATCATCCAGTTGAAACGTTTGTATCTATTGTAAATCAAGATATGTATAAATACTTGAACGATCATAAATATTACAAAACGCAGAGTAATGCATCTAATTATGAACTGCATGCTACACGATCCCTTAGATCTGAACCTCAGCTTATAAAAAAAACAGCTGGTAAGGTGCAATTGTAGTCAGGGAAAAACTAAACTACATGGAGGAGATCCATAGACAATTAACAGACACCAATACATATGTACCGCTTAATGGTGATCCCATATTTAAAATTAAGAAGAGAATACATGCCCTCTTTAGATAACTTTACAGAAAGGGACTAATCGATAGAACATACTCCTTCCTTATTGCTGAACATCCAGTCACACCAGGATTTTATATACTTTCAAAGATACACAAGCGACTGGATAAACCTCCGGGCAGACCAATTGTTGCATCTACTAACTATTTTCTCACCTGTAGCTCAATATCTGGAGAAAATATTTACCCCACTGATTAAGAACCAGGGTGGATAAAAATCAATTTTTTTTTAAAAAAAAACAAAAAATGATTTTTTTTAATTAAATTATTTTTTGGATTTAAAAACGGGTTTTTTTCAATAAACTGCTTTTTTTAGGAAAATATTTTTTCCATCCCAAAGGGCTTCCATCATGAGATAAAGCTGAGTTGTTTAAAATCATAGAATAAAGGCGTATATGTGTAACAAATTTTACAATGCCCTGCTCTTTCCCGAGGTTTCTGTAGGATTTGTGGCATTCTCTCCATATTATCACAGACGCTCGCTTTACTTAGCAGTCTCAAACTGAATTTGACTCCGCAGAGGTCCCCGCCCTCTTTACAGCAAAATTTACAAAAATAACAAGTAGAAAAAAAACCCTTTAAACCTATTGTTTTACAAACCT